>CM061544.1:234816709-235064209 GCA_030864215.1 Capsicum pubescens | reverse complement strand
CTCATTTAGTTCTCTACTAAAAAAGGGGTCTTCATGTTCATTTGATGTAATTCTTTATCCAAACATGCTACAATTACCAAAAGTAATCGTATAGAGGTAAGCTTCATTACTAGGAAAAAAGGTTCCTCATAATCTATTCCACCTTCTTGAGTAAAATATTTTTCCACCAATCATGCTTTGTGTCTTTCTATTAACCTATCCAATTAGCATTTAACTTTGAGAATCCATTTATTCTTAATAGCTCTATGCCTAGAAGGGAGGTTGACTAGGTCCTAGTCTATATTGATTTTAATGGACTCTAATTCTTATTTTATCTCTTTTATCCTCTCATCTTTCTAGGTCCCATTAAAGCCTATGACACATAATTAAGTTCATCCAATTCTATGGGAGATATAAGAAAATATAATCTTCAAACTCATAAGATCATTTAGATATATCTTTCTGGTACTCTTACATGATTGAAGTTCAAATTTCTCCCTGGGATTTTGATATTCAAAAACGTCACTTAGATCAGGTTTCACTTCTTGATCTATTGGATTATCAAGTATATTTGATAATATTGTCTGATCATCTAAATTCAACATTTCGTAAATAGTATTACTTTTCTTTATTTCACCCTTTTTTGGGGAAATTATGTTTCTGAAATGGGACATCTTGTGTTTCAATTTCAATTGTATTTCCATCTCCCAATTCACCGATGAACACATACCCTTTGGAATGTTTCAAGTATTTTATAAATATATATTTCTTTCCTTTTAGACTCAGTTTACCATTCAAGTCTTATATAAATATATATTTGTTTCCTTTTAGACTCAGTTTACCAAACTCAATAAAATAGTTTTTAATATATGTAGCATATCCCAAGGTCGTAGATCATTAATGTTTGTTTTATGACTAATCCATAATTCATAAGGAAGGGGAGATACTAATTTAGAAGATACTTTAGTTGATATGTAGGCTAAAATTAATAATGTATCTCCCTCGAAAGATATTGGTAAATTCTCAAACGGCATCATGGACCTTGTCATCTACAAATAATATTATATTTCATTTTTCAGCTACACCATTCTATTAAGGTTTATAAGGAATAATTAACTATCTGATAATGTCTTTTTATGTACATAATCCATCAAACTATTTTGATGAATATTCATGACCTCTATCGGTTCTTAAAGTCCTTACACTTTTATCTAATTGATACTCAACTTCATTCATGCATCATTTAAATTACTCAAGTGCTTTATATTGATGATAAATCAAATAGACACATCAAAGCACATGAAATCATCAATAAATGCAATGAAGTATTAAACACCAAACCTTATACTCACGCTCATTGGACAACAAATATCAGAATGGTTTAATTGCAGTGAAAACATAGTTTTTTTAGTCTTCTCATATAGTTCAAGTGTAATAATTCCAGCAAGATAATTTAATATGTTGGCATATCAATTTTGGAGAAACAACCTAGAAATCCTTACTTTACCAACCTATTCATTCGATCATATCATATGTGAACCAATCTTGATGTTATCTAATAACATCAACATTATTGCTACTAGAATGACATCCCATTACACAGCAATCGACATAAAGGTCATAAGTTGTAGGATTGCAATCTAAAATAATAAAAAAATCATCATGAAGTCCAAAAACATAAAAAGAACATTGTCAAGTGTTATTGTAACACCTTTGTTATTACAAATCAAAATCAACATCAAAAAGAGCAGAAACAGATCCTTTCATCGATTCTCTGAAATATATATGATGTCATGCAACACTAAAGATCATCTACCACAAAATTCCACTTTTCAAGTGCCTATCCCTTTGAGTTTGAATCTTGCATTATTTACTACTTATATCCACTTTGATTTAGGTAACATTCGATGAAGCTCTACAAATACTTCTTAATCATGACCTAGATGGTCGATGGATCCTCAGTCTATAATCTACTTAGATTAATATTCAATTAATAAAGCAGTGCTAGAAATAAATGTAGCACTTAGAGATGCGTTTAAAAATTCTACCTTTTTTAAAATTTGTACTATCACGAACATAATGTCTGGAACATGGCAGTTGTAGAACTTCATCTTGATCATGTATTTCATTTTGAAAAGTTATTTTCACTTCTTGAAATTTGTCTTGTTATTATTCTTATAGGGCCCTTCTTTGATTTGCTTACCCTTTCTATTATTTTTTGAATTTTTCTTGAGCTTGAAACCTGAAAACTTCGTACCACTTAGCTTTGCTACAAAGGAATTAGAGGTAACTTTAGCAACATCAAACAACTTGTCTTTAAGAATAACATGAGGAAAAACATTAAAAAAGGTTTTGATGCTATCATTATGGGGTTAAGTTAACCCTTAAATATTCTCAACTATTAGGAAGAGACTGGATCTCTTCCTGAATCCATTTCTCTTCACAGAGAACATGACCAACTTGAGTTGAATAATCATGTCTGATATCATCCTGAGCTATTGTTTGATATTTTGGTCAAGACATATCTTATAAGTGTCAAACATGATAGTTAGCTGTCTAAGATGGATCACAAATGTACCCCATATGATTCTTTCATGTGTACCCACGTGGAATGATCAGTAGGAAATTCTTCATAGTCATGAATAAGATCATCAACAAACAAACTTACTATAATTCTATTGGCAACAAAATCTATTTTTCTTGAAGCTTTGTAAGATTCAAGATCATCTCTTATATGTTGTGCTTTGTTACCCTGTTCTGGTTGACTTAAAGCATAGTTTATACCTTCAAGAGTATCTTTGTAACGCTCCAAAATTGGGACCCGACATGTCACACGGTGCTTGGGGTCACAAGTGACCCCAAGCTAACCCTTCTACTGGCATAACTCATAAGCAACTGAATAAAAATACAAATCCATACAAATCAGCAGAAATTAACTCTTTTCTGAATCTGATCGATACAAAAATAGAATTTTACAGATTACAATTCTGCCTTTACAACCAAAATTGAAACAAAATACATCAACTTCTACTGACTGTCTATGAAGCCTCTACTAGTACTGACTGTAGGTAGCCGGGTCATGACTCCCGACTACCCCAACTCAATACGACTGAATAAAGAAAATACAACACTATAAACTCTGCATAACTAACCCAAGCCCTTGAATCAAAAGGACTCATCACCTGCTGACTGGATCTGAAGGTGCAACTATACCTTGTACCTACATTCCGAGAAAATGTAGCCCACATACGAATATGTGGGTCAGCACCGTGGAAAAATACCGAGCATATGGGGGTACAATGCATATATAAAATAATATCTTAATATCATCACAGTTTATAAAATTATGCATGCTGAGATAGTTGACTCACTTAGCTCGAATTAAATCATCAAAATCATGGATGAATAATACATGTAAAGTAAAACAAGTGAGTCATTACAATACGTTCTCAATTCACTTTCATCTCAATTTCAAATCATCAAAACAATCAAATCTCATGTCAATTCTCATTAGAATATATTCCTTAAGTCTTTTAAGAATAATGACTTTCTCAAACTCAGCCTTTTAAGCAAATATGTTTTCATCTCAGATAGAAGAGTACACACACACACATTGGGAGATCCTATAACCGACATAAACCATGTGAGCTACATGGAGTCCAACGTACAACCCACGTTGAGGAGAACCGTCCTATCCTTGCCATCGGAGTAGGACTTCCAGTATTAATTCAAAAACACTAGTCATCACTATATAAATCACCCTCAGGCTCACATCCTACGGGGGAACGTAGTTCTAGGGAAGTAAGGTCACTTTATACCTCCCACTCGGTGCTAAATATTACTCCCGGACTTAGCTCAGAAATTTAAATCAGCCTCAGGCTCATATTAAAGAAAATCCACAATAAACACTTCAATAATTTTCATCGAGAGCCAATTTGCTACCCCTTTATCATAATCAATAAAAATGTGGATTTCTTTCACAGTCGAGTTCAAAATAACTCATTTACGACCACAAGGTCAAATCATTCAAAACATCTCAAATTATTTAAACTCAAGGTGTTTATAACATATGATTTTCTCAAAATAATAATCTCAAATAGGGTTCCAAAAACCCATACATCAATATCACCATAAAACCTTCCAAAGTTTCATACTTTATGACATAAGCACAAAAATAATCACTTAAAACTTAAAATTTCAGCTTTATAATCATACATCTTGGTAAAGAAAATTAGCTTTGGGATTTAAATCTCATTGTGCTTATAGCACATAATTTCTCAAAGTACAATTCCAATTAGGACTCAAGGTCTCATACATCAAAATCATATTAAATTTTCTCAAGATTCATGCTTTTCATCATAAATATATATAACTTACTTTAAAATCTGGAAAATTCAGCTTTATGTACAAAAATGTCATCATTCTCATTCAATTCAACTTTCAAAACATAGAGAGTATCATAATCTCATGTAAAATCATATAGGGTATAAATTCATGCTTCAAATTCATATCAAAACATGTAAAATCATGTATATTAATAAAAGAAAAATCAATTTGGGCACAAGAACGAAAGAGAGTTCTTATTAAAACCCCCCACATACCTTGAATGATGAACTTTAGATCGATACTCATTTTTGAGATGTTAATCGTGCCTTTGAATGATGGTTCTTGGAGTTCTTGAACTAGGAACTTGGAATCTTAAATAAATTTGCAGAATTAATGGTGAACTTTGGAGGTTCTTGAAGTTGGATGTAGGAGCTTAGGGTTTTCTTTTTGAGGGAATTTGATGAAATATAATATATAATGCTTCTAATAGGCTTTAATATAGGGTTTGAACGGATTTTGGGTGAGGGGAAATGACCAAAACGCCCCTAAAAATCAAATAATTCTCGAATCTATCCTTTGGTAGACTGTTTTGATAGTTTGAAGTAGATCAACCATAACATTTTACTCCGTTATTCAAATTAGATGAAACCAATTTCATTAGAAAGAAGACTCTCATATATTTCCATTGATATATAGTATCTCACCCAGATTATTGTGTATGAGGAGTTATGATTGTTTGAAGTTGACCCAAAAATTCACTTTTGATAGGCTAAAGTAGATCGACCATAACTTTTTGCTCCGATAGACAAATTGGATGAAACTAATTTCATCGGAAAGAGGACTTGCAGAGAGTTATGTTGATATATAGTAGATCACCCAAATTATTATGAACAAGGATTTATGATCATTTAAAGTTGGAGCAAAAATACGCCAGGCCTCAGTACTTTTTTTTCCAGCACGTTTTACTGTTCACTACTATTCACAGTTCGATCGGAATGTTCATAACTCATCGCTCGGGTGTCCGTTTTGGATGATCCACATATCATTGGAAAGCTTATTCGATACTCTATGAAATGGTGGGTCATAATCTAAGACATTCCACACGAAAAATTTATAATTTATTCTAGAAGATAGAACCCAACACGTTTATGCACAAAATTTCAACGAAAAATTTCCTGGGGTATTTCAATCTTTTTAAGACAGTACATACCATATTTTATGACTTCAAATGGTGTAATTGTCACCATTAAATTTTTCACCGTTGTTTATGTCAACAATAATACCTTTTGATGTCATGTCTATTAATAATAGACAATTTAAGCAAACTATACTCGTCAATATTTAATTTAATCAATATATGCATGAGATGTTCATATACTAAATCAAGAAAATTTATTTTCATAATGACTTCACATTTAGTGTAAAATCGAAAAGTTCACTAAGTTTTCACTCATCATTCACAGTCTTAATAATTCATCAAAAGTGAAAAATATTTCCTTGTGAGCATTTTAATATTACTTTCAATTAAGTCTCAATCTATTTAAATAAAATAAGTTGGATTTATATAAAGAAATACAAATAACTTTGTTCATATATTGGAATATAAATTAACAACTAGAAATTACAAGTGAAGAAAAGATAAGCCCCCTTTACTTGATACAACATTTATACACCCAAAAGGGGTGACTAGGCCAAACCTTATGATAAACATGTAATTATCCTCTAGGTCATTTTCTATGTTTCCAATAAATTTTGCTATTTAGATATTCCCAAT
Organism: Capsicum pubescens; assembly: GCA_030864215.1. Classification (NCBI taxonomy): domain Eukaryota; kingdom Viridiplantae; phylum Streptophyta; class Magnoliopsida; order Solanales; family Solanaceae; genus Capsicum; species Capsicum pubescens. The sequence goes on along the minus strand of CM061544.1, from coordinate 235,058,130 downwards.
ATCTACCCAAATCCATTTATGACTTGATGGAGCTGACAGTTCAGTTACAAGGCAATTTGTTTGTTTTTAGAGCTAATTTCCTACTTTGAAGTCTTCGCAGGTTAGAATTTGCTACTTGGTGAAAACATCAATCAAACGACTCCATATAATAATTCTAAAAGTTACAAAAACTCTAGAATATTAATTTTAGGCTACGTGAACCCTTTGTTTGGGTCCCAAGGCTTTCAAACTTATTTTGAGCTATTGCTCGAAGCTTAAGAAAAATGGTACGTGGGTGTGGGACACACTTTTCATCTAAACTACCTCAAATGGAAATTTCAAATGCACTATTGAGTCTATAACATTGAATGTTATAAGGTAGCATAGTTCATTTGTATATATGACATACCAAATAAAACTGGAGTGGTCGGTGGAGACTCAAAAAATTTCAAAGTCTCCAGCTGGTGCATTCGCTTAAGTTCCCTTTAGGTCACTTTAGTGGAGGACCACTAAAGAGGCCAACTGGTCACTTGAGTGGCAAGGTTGGCCCAGTTGAAGGACAGTTAAGCGGAGCAATTACTGCTTAAGCGCTGGCAAGGGGGACGCTTAAACGGTAGGTGTGTGGCAGCCAATGCCGTAAAAGCAGAACTTGATGGTTTATGCGGTTACAACTTAAGTGTCCTAGTGTCTGGTAAAGTGATATTTGAGCATGCGTTAAATTCCCAATTGCCCAAATTCTCTACCATTTACACAAGAGTGAAAAACCCTAAAATGTGTGGAAACTTGGGAGAGACATTTGTAGGCGATTTTGGGGTATTTGTAAGCTTGTATAGCTCATTTCATCTCAAATTCTTGATAAGTTCTCATCGATTTTATGGTTAATTTCTCATAATTTCCCTAAATCCTTAAAACATTAGTTGGTTGGCTGTAGCACCATTTGAGCTCAAAATTTACCCATTCTTGAGGATAAAGATTTTTTAATTTTTTTGATTAAATAGATTACTCTTTATTAATCAAAATTGTCAATACAAAACCAGGTAGAAGCTGGCCATTATCCTCCAACTAACTATCATCAAGAGCTAGTTTGGAACTATACTTCCTAGAAACTAGACTTGCTAATACTACTCAAATAATCAAAGGACATTACAAGGAGATCCTATTGCTAGGGGAAGTGATTTAACATCCTCAAAGTAATTTGCCATGCAGCTATGTTCCTCTCTTAGATGTGCATATGCATTGCAATATCCTTGCAAGTTCTTTCCAGTTTGAGTCGACCTTTCTGGAACCTCATCATGTTCCTATCTTTACAGATGCCATACATGGTTATAAAAAAAGTAGCACAAATAATTATGGCATGTCCAGTCTTTCTCTTGGCTATTTTTCAAATCCAATCCAGTTCCTAAGGCCAGGGCTCTATATTTATGGTAAAGTCTAACCATTTTACTAAAGTACTCCACACTTTCTTACTATAATTGCATTCAAAGAATAGGTGTTCAAATATTTCAATAGTTCGACTGCAGAAAATACATTCAGGTAATACTTGGATTGCAATTTTCTAAAGTCCGTCAACTATTGCTAATCTTTTATTCACTGCAAGCTGATGTTGGGTGTATTTATGCACTTTAGTAATAGTATCCTAGCTTATTTAGCCTTATTTTTTAGGAAAATTCGTGTGCTTTATGTGTTCATAGTGATATAAATAATTATCTAAGTGTTCAAGTATGTAATTACAATGTTTAAAGTTGTTTTCAAACAAGTTTGGGTTTAAATTGATCACTTAGAGTTCAAACGAGAAAACTAGTGTTACTAGCTTGAGCTAGGTGTTGTTCTAGTCTATTGTGTTGGATTCTAATGGGTTTAATGAGTTAAAAGTGGTTTAATTGCATATTTATGTGTGGAAAAACTTTTTAATAATGCGCAACGTTCAATTAGATTAAACCAAGAGTCGAAACAATAAGCTAAAGATAAACGTGGGAAAATCTAGTCCTAGCTTGTGTTTCTACTTCATCGTTCTTGATGTTTTGATGTTTAGAACTCTAATGCATTGTTTTTGATCATGTAGGATGCTTTTTGATTTGATTTTGAGGATATATTGATGATATAAAAGATAGAAACAAAGTGGAAACAATACCACAAGGCATGGAATTAAAGGGAAAAGGCATAAGGCAAAGAATAGGCGTGGAAGGCAAATTCCAGTGAGGTCTTGAGTTGAGCTCATTTCGCGACCTCCACTCCACCTTTATACAGATTTTGTCACGACCTCCACTCCCTAGTTGCTTCCCAATACGGCATGAGGTCTATTTCACACAAGGCAAAAGCTGTCCACTATAAATAGGACTCGTACACGTTACGTTACATACTTTTGGACGTCTTGGACTTATAGAGGAGGCTTATGCACTTATTTTTAGGTTTTAAAATCTTTAAAATTTAGTTTCTGCATGGTTTGGATCATGCATTCATCTATTTGGATGACGTTTATGTCGATTAGTGGCTAAACGCCCCTTTACTGGGATTAAAGCCAAGAGCATGATTACGATTGCTACGAATTTATTTGGTTATATTTATTTATAATATTTGTTTTTTTTACCCTTATTATTATTATTTTAAGGATTCTCAACCCTAGAATCCATATATTGTCGACCTTGTAATCTCGAGAAGGGGAAGAGGAAGATAGAACGTGGGGGTAAATAGAGTAGGGTTCTTATTGCTTTGTAAAATAAGTAATTTGAATTAGTATTTAGGATAGGGATATATCTAGAAGACTTGCTTGGTTCACATGTAGGATGATAAATTCTTGCATCTAATTGGATTATTACATCTTCGCTCAATGATGTAGTTGTAATGTCCAAGTTAGGTAAACTATTAGAGGTCGAGAGACTATGATCATGCGATAAACCCTACGAATCAACAACCAAGATAAGTAGTCAAACAATGAGGTTTGTTAGAATAGTATGATTGTTCGTAGTGCTTTAGACCCGGGATTTTCTCCATTGATTTTCCAAAGTCTTTACTTTTACGCACTATTTACTTTACTTTTAGTTTATAAGCTTTTAAAATTCTTTTGGTTACTTTGCATCAATTTAATCTCAATTGTGAACTGGAATTAAATAGCTGTTTAACACAAGTATCTGAGGGATCGATATTCGACTTTGTAAAAGGCCGCTGTATTACTTGGTGACACCACGTACACTTGCGTATGCGCTTGGGAAAAAATAATTTTTAGCGCCGTTGTCGGGGACTTGTAAATTGTCAACTATTTATGCTTTAGTTTTACTTTTTAGATTTCTTTGGTGGTTTAATCTTGGTCTTGGTATTGAATTTGCAGGAAATAGGTTTACAGACTAATAAGCTGGCAAGGGTTAGGGTGTTGGTTGAACCAAGCCCCGAACCCAAGCAACGCTTCCATCAACGAAGGAGAGAAGCAATCCTTCTACCCCTTATCCTAAAGGTTCAGGAAGAACAAAAGCATTTTTCTCTCATGGATGAAGATCAACTATCCCACAAGATAGTTAAAGAAATGGTAATCCCAGTTCTGACCAACTTGACCTCCCCTTTTCAGAAACCGACAGCTGGAGGTAATTTTAAGATAAAACAGAACATGGTCCGACTATTGATCAGCAGTGGACAGTTTATAGGATTTCACATGAAGATCCACAAGTCCATCTGCGGAACTTCTTGGATATCAGTGACACATTCATCCCTACGGGAGTGTCAGCTGATTATGTTCAAAAAATTATTTTTTCCAAAGTACACACGCAAGTGTACATGGTCTCACCAAGTAATACAGTGGACTTTTACAAAGTCAAATATCGATCCCTAAGAGACTTCTGTTGAGAAACTATTCGATTCCAGTACACAATTGATATTAAATTGATGCAAAGTAACCAGAAGAGTTTTAAAATTTTATAAACTAGAAGTAAAGTAAACAATGCATAAAAGTAAAGACTTTGGACAATAAATGGAGGAAATATCGGGGCTAAAGCACAATGAACAATCATACTATGCTAACAAACTTCATCAGTTGACTACTAATCTTAGTTGTTTATTTGTAGGGTTTATCATACGATCATGGTCTCCCGACCTCTAATCATCTACCTAACTTCGAAATTACAACTACATCATTGATGTAACACCCCAATTTTCTTAACCGGGATGGTACACGGTGCTTATGACCCCGAAAGACCACAAGCTAACCCATGACTGATATCTGTACCCGTGCACTGCAATATATAATGTAATAATGTAGAAAATATGAACATGTAGCCATAAGGTTCAACTGAATAAAAAATCTGTAAAATAGTAACATCCGTGTGGGTGAAAGATACCCAACACAACTGAAAACTTAATCAAATCTAAACTAAATCTGAAAGCCTCTAAATACTGTCTGAATAAGGAGTTGAAGGAACATGTCTCCAACTAACTCCGTCTAGCAAAACTGAGCTGAAATAATAAATGAAATAAAATAATATCATATCATCCTCGAATGAAGAGGACTCACTGCAACTCTGTATACTGGAATGCAGCTGCTACTGCTGGTCTGGAACTCGTGTCTCTGAACCTATGGTGTAATATGAAAAGAAAGCACCATAGCGCAAATGCGTCAGTACAACTGGAGTACTGAGTATATGAGTGAGGTAGTCTAAATGAAAAGGATTTACATGCATGAGCAATGCTAACTGACCGACTGATATGAACGTAAGAGTACAAACATACATACATAGTAACTGATATTATGAGTACGTGATAGCTAAATATGTATGCTAATACATGGTTTACTGATAACTGACATGGCTGAGACTGCATTTCTAATAACATGGGCGACTGGGTCTGACAGTCTTGAATCTGATGGAACTTTATGAGTCCCGTGCTATAACTGAATTTGACTGTATCTAATAGTTCTGGTATACTGATATCTGAAGAACTATCTGAGTTATTTTACTGAGACTGAGTCTGAAACTGTGGGAGGTAGTTGTTTAACCGACATGCCCCATATATGCAATTATGGTTAAGCTGGGGTCCAATCTCTGCCCCGAATGGAGGGGTGTCAATACCGCGCCACTGGTAAGGACAGTCATGAGTAACCCTTAGCTGGAAGGTACTCGAAATGAGAGTGGTGGGAACCCTGAACTGACAGGGTAAGATACCTCCTCAACCCTAATCTAACAGGTTAAGATGGCTCAACTTATGCTGGCTACATAGTTCTGGAACGCAAGGATGACGACTAAGAATCACACCCTAAACTGGTAGGTGAGTTCCCTATCCTTGGGTTCACTCGTTGCTAACTTATACTCCTATATGAAGAGACTGAAAATGATTCAAATAACTATACATGGACTGATTAACTGACTTCCGTTGACTGACGGAATAGTACTACTATCTGAGAGTTAACTGAGATCATGAGATTTCTGTAGTTTCCTGAGTAACATGATTGACTGAGTTCTATAGATTATAGCTTGACTTAGATTATCGTGACAACATGACATGGATCTAGGCACACAACTATATTTTCAGGTACGAATACCCCCAGGACTCGATAGAAGAAAACTGACACACATAACATGACTTGATCACAAGATTGGAGTCCACAATTCATAATATCATAAGTAGGCTATCTTATACTTCATGTAGTTATACAACATCTTAAACATTGTAGGGATTGCATGGATATATTTTGTGTACATATTATACATATCCATTATCATACATGCTTCATACCACAACAATAGCAACACATCAATAGCATGGAATTCATATTTAAGTATATAGCTAACATAGACTTGTCATTTAGATATCATAGAACCATGTAAACATAAATTCCTAGCATCCCAAGCATTTTATAAAACACCTAGCATGCATTCTTTAAGGCATAGGTTTGTTTCATAACTTGCACCATATTACACCACCTAAAGTTCATAGTTTTCAATTAACAACCATATATATTCCATGAAAACACCTTTAGATATCATCTTAAAACTTAAACAACAATCATCAACATTTACATGCTCATATCACCACAAAAAGTTCACAAAATATTATTTAAAACATGGTTCTTGATCTCTAAGAACGGATTGGATCCATAGATAAACACTACGCATACCTTAGATTAATGATCCGTGAAGATAGTAGTGAAATAAGCTTGGACTTTGAAACCCCCAATTGAACCCTAGACTTGTTCTTGGTTGTTCTTGAGAGAATTTTGATATAAAGTAATGTAAAGAGCTGATTTGGGGCCTCAATCCCATGTTTGGGACTTATTTAGGGGTAGAAAGATGACCCAAATACCCCTCTAGATGCGTTATTTAATTTCTGTGAAAATTACCCGATTTGGGCCCCCGGCACAACGCGGAGACATCGCGTTTCCAACCATTTGTGACCTGGAAACTCACCGCGACGCACTGGAATCGCGGAGAGGCACTAGAAATTGATGAACGTCATTTTGGCTTACGGCGCGACGCGCCACTGACTGAAATGACGCTGCTGAAACTTTAAATTGCCATAACTTCTTCACCGGGTGTCCGTTTTAGGCGAATTTGGTATAGACGGAAAGTTTATTCAATTATCTAAAATTTGGAGGGTATAAATCTGCCAAAATACCACTATAAAACAAGTTATTATCCCTCAAAGATGAGCTATGTGAAATCACACACGAAAACTTGATGGATTCAAAAGTTCTTAGCTTGGCTTACTTTAAGTGACTCTTATGAACATGATTAACACATCATAAGCTCTATTATAACTAGGATACTCATCCTAATTCATTTACTCAAATATGAATCATAGGATAGGAGGTTGCATGTGTAGGAACAACGGTTCATTTTCTAGCTTAGAAATATACGGGGTATTACAGTTAAGAGGGAATGTAATAATCCAATTAAATGCAAGAAACTTTCATCCTACATGTGAACCAGCCAAGGTTTATAGGTATATCCCTAGCCTAGATGATAATTTAAATTCCTTATTTTAGAAAGGAATAAGAACCCTACTCTATTTACCCCCATGTTCTATCTTCCTCTCCCCCCCCAAGATCACAAGGTCAACAATAAATGTATTCTAAGGGCCGCAAATCCTTAAAGTAATGATAACAAGGGTAAAAAGACAACCAAATATTATAAATAAATAAAACCAAATTAATTCATAGCAATCGTAATCATGTTCTTGGCTTTAACCCCGGAAAGGGGGCATTTAGCCACTACTCGACATAATCATCATCCAAATAGTTGAATACATGATCCAAACCATGAAAAAACTAAATTTTAAAGATTATAAAACCTACCAAAAAGTGAAGAATACTACTCTCCAAGTCCAAGATGCCCAAAAGTATGTAACATAACGTGTACGAGTCTGATTTATAGTTGACAACTTTTGCCTTGTGCGAAATGGACCTCGTGTCGCGTTAGGAAGCAACTAGGGAGTGGAGGTAGAGACACAATCAATATAAAGGTGGATTGGAGGTCGCGACATGAGATTTATTAATGTGGAGTAGAGGTGGAGACACGAGCTTAACACGAGACCTCTCTGGAATTTTCCTTCCACGCCTATTCTTTGCTTTATGCCTTTTCCCTTTAATTCCATGCCTTGTGGTATTGTTTACACTTGATTTTCAGATTGTATATCATCAATGTGTCCTCAAAATCAAGTCAAAATGCATCCTACAAGATCAAACACCATGCATTAGAGTTCAAAACAATAAAACATCAAGAACAGTGAACTAGAAACATGAGCTAAGACGAGGTTTTCCCACGTTGATCTTTAGCTTATTGTTTTGACTCTTGGCTTAATCCAATTGAACTTTGAACATTATAAAAAAGTTTTTCCACACATAAATACACAATTAAAACATTTTTAACTGATTAAACCCATTAGAATCTAATGTGATAGACTAGAACAACACCTAGCTCAAGCTAGTAACACTAGTTTTCTCGTTTGAACTCTAAGTCATTAATTTAAACCCAAACTTGTCCGAAAACACCTTTAAACATTGTAATTACATACTTGAACATGTAGATGCTTATTTATATCATTATTAACTCATAAAGCATAGGAATTGTCCTAAAAACAAGGCTATACAAGCTAGGATACTTACGCTAAAGTGCATAAATACACCCAACATAACCACCCCACACTTAAAGCCTTGTTCATCCTCGAACAACACTTCACTATAAGCATCATAAGATGAGGAGACACTACACTTCTACTACAGGAAAGACACTCAAGCTAGTCCAACAATGACCACACAAAATGCAAGTTTCTACACTAAGCATGTTACAACACAATTGACAGTTCAAGAATACTACTCCAAAACATCATAGCCTCAAGAATTGTCTCCCTAGTTGGTAAACTCATACATATTGTTTAATCAAAGACATTATACAATTTACCCAACTATCATTAAACATGTTCCCTCACAACAAGAGAGTTAACCATAATCACTCACAGTAATGCAATTTATAATACAATGGGTACAAGAATCAAATTGCGCTCACTCTCACAAAGAATTCACCAATTGCGCCCAACTCTCACCTCTACTACCCTTACACGTCTTTTGTTTTACCCCATCTCATTAAGCTCATTCACATACAATATGATGGGAGTATTATTTATTCACAACTTATTCAATTTGGACCAATTTGTTTTCCTTACAATACTTAACTCCCAACCACAACACATAACATTTTTACACACTAATAACTATCACTTTGGGGCTTCAATTTCACCTTTCTCCTACTTGAATTTCCAGTTCCTTACTAAATTAATTTTACCCTAAAGCACTTAGGAGATTTTGGATTAGATTAAGGTTAATTAATAAGGGGATTAGGCTACATATGAGGATGCCAAAGAAAAATCTAAAGGCTCAACGAGGCTCACTAGGATAATGTACAAGGGTGGGTAAAAAGGGTATGAAAAACCTATCAAAGAAATGCCAACATTATCTCCTAAACTCACACTCTTTATTTAGTTTTGCACACACACCAGGAAAGTTCTAGACATCGCATGCAACAAGAAATATCCAAACACCTCACATGCACATGGCACATGCTTAACTCAAGCAGGATCATCATTGACTTTCAACAAACAATAACATGAATTAAACATTTAGACAACAACTACAAGATCATAATCATGAGCCTGGGGTCTCAAAAGATGTAATTCACACAATCAACATGCTCTTTACAACCAAAAAACTTGCATCAAATAGTCAAATATAACACCAAAAAGAATTTCCCATTTATTCCTAACAGAAAAATTTTAAAATTACTCCTAAAAATGGGAATTTCCCTATCCCACACTTAAGAATCTACTTTGTCCCCAAAATCTACTTTAAAGTAGAGATAGAAATATTCTCTGAGGCCTCTAGGCCTACCTAGTAGCATCTTCTTGCATCAAGGGGGTCAAGGACCCCACACCTAGTCTTCGCCATTCTCCTTAGCTCAGGTTTTCCAGTACTCAGACTTTCCATCAACCTATGACTCAACAAAAACAAAAACTTGTGAAGTAAAACTAAAAATACTAAACATAATACATACCTTAACTTAACTTGGGTTTCCTTCCAAACAACGCCTGATTTAGTGTCACGACACGATCCAATATGTGATTCAACCATATTCTTTCATTTTTTTTCTCACACTTGGACGCCATGTTCTTATTCTCTTTGGACCTTTTGAGCATGAGCTCTTAAGGTCAACAACTTTCTCAACTTCACCCTTTTAAGGCTCATCAATCTGCATCATGTTAGACTTTGGTATTGGAGGCTTGGGCTTCTCAATGAGGATGTCCGAAGAGGTTTTTTGTGGAATAAAATCCACCACCCCATACTTATCCCTTTCAATCGCAGTAATCATGCACAAATCTTTATAGTGGGATAGTATGTTGAGTGGTTTGTACACTTTGAAAACCGCCTCTTCATTATCTAATCTCATTGTGAATATTCCCTCTCTCACATCTATTAAAGCTCGTTCAGTCACTAAAAATAGACGTCCCAAAATGATTGACATTCTTTCATCTACCTGAAAATGTAAAATAATAAAATTAGCAGGAATATTAAACTTACCAACCTTGATGAGAACATCCTCTATGATTTCTTTGGAATGGGATAGCATCCAGTCTGCCAATTAGAGCATCACAAAATTCGGTCTAGGCTTCCCCGGTCCTAAGGTGTTCAACAAGGAGAGAGGGATAAAGTTGATACTTGCCCCTAAATCACTAAGTGCATATACAACCTCACTATCTCTAATTTGAATTGGTATAGTGAAACTCCCAGGATATTTTAGCTTTTGGGGCATTTTCTCCCCAGTGAGTGCTAGTGTCTCAATATCTTGCAACTTAACTTTGTTAGTGACCACATCCTTCAAGTATTTAGCATACTTGGGCATTCCCAACAAAATATCTAAGAGAATAAGGTTAATATAAAGCTTATTGAATGTGTCAAAGAACTTTTTGAAGCATTCACACTACTTTACCTTTATATGCTTCTGTGGGAAAGGTAGTGGTGGTCTCTCCTTCACCTGTTCAACAACTTTATTTTTTGAATAATGAGACTTCTCAAACTTTTAGCAACTTTTTTAGCTACCTGTGGGGGAATTAAATCTGCATTTACCTCTATAGTTTTCTTTGGAGGCTCTTCATTCATCTCCTTACCACTTCTCAAAGTGATTGCCATTAATTGTTCAGGATTTTTTGTATCACTTGGCAAACCACCTTGAGGCTTGATATTTTATGTTTTCACAAACTGACCAATTTTCAACTCTTAACTCCTTGTAGCTGCTTGTTGTCTCTTTATATCTACTACCAATTGCACTTGAGTAGCCATAATTTTCTTCAAAATCTCTTCCATATTGCTATTTTGGAGTGTGTTCTGATTATTCTAAACTTGCTGCCACTGATACTGCTGATGATTGTTCCATAAAGTATTTAATGGCTAAGTCTTCCACTTTTGATTGTAGGAATTCCAATAATTCGGCCTTTGAACATTGCCCACAAATATCACAGACTCAGGATTTGCAGCACACATAGCCACTGAATGCCTAGTATTACCATAATTTTCACACTAACCTACAGTCTCTGTAGGTTATGTAATGCCCATCTTTATATTTCTCAACTGTGTAGTCAACTAATTTTGTAGTGCAACAATTTGAGTGGATATAGCGGTAAACTAGTCTACCTCCAATACACCTACAACTTTCTCCAAAATATTTCTTGAATAAGAATGCCACTCCAGATTCCCTTGTGCAATATTGTTCAATAAGGTATACTACTCATCATACGTCATCTCTAATGCTTGACCACCTGCAGCTAAATCTAGAAAATTTTTCATGTTGTGATCAAGTGCCTTAAAAAAGTATGAGCTAATACCTCATTAGACTGCTGATGACATGGATAGTCCCAAAGAAAAACTTTGAATCTCTCGTAATCATGATATAACTTCTCTTTCGTCCTTTATTTAAAGCTCACAATCTCACTGCACAGTCTCGCAGTCTTTCCCGATGGGAAGAATCGGATGACGAATTTTTGATCTATGTTATCCCATATTGTGATTAAACTTCCCAACTCAACATTCAACCACTCTTTTCTTCCTTCAATGGTGAAAAGAGGAATAGTGTCACCAGCTATATATTAAACTTAAACTTGGGATGAATGTGTTTATGCAATGTAATTCTCTTCTAGGATACTTTTGTATAATGTTGTTGTAAAGTCAGATAAGCCTGCCTGATAGAGAACTTACAACCTTGTACTAACTTTTCCAGAGCTTGCATCAGTACCCCTGACTTTGCATGTGTGGATGTATCACCTTCCTGATATAAATTATCTTCCTCACCACCCAACCTACATTTTCTGGTATAGGCATCATGTTTACATCTCTTTGCTTGACATAGTAGCAGTGCACCCAGTTAATCCATAATGTATCCTTTTTTTAAGATACAACCCATAGGTGTTTTAGAATGGTTGCTTTGTTCCATACCTTCAAGTCAATAACTTCCAGACCAACTATTGAGCTTGATTAGCATATGTTTTCCCATGCAATCAAAGCCTTTCTAGATATTTCACCTTGGCCAATCCACAAGAAGGTTCTTCAAGTAGATTCCAGTAGCTTAATCACTTTCTTATGAAAAATAAAGATCCATGCCCAGTAGATTTACATACCAAATAACATTGCTTTCAAAAGTTGAAGTCTACCAGAGTATGCGAGCAGTCTTACTTTCTAGCATCTAATTTTTTTAGAGAATTTCTCAAATAGAGGTATACATTGTGCGGTTTTTAACTTTTTTATAGATAGTGTAACTCCCAGGTACCTGAATGGTAGAGTCCCTTCTACATTTCCCAAGCTCTGTAACAGGTCACATTTCAGATTATTACCTACTCCTGCCGTATAGATAGACTCTTGTCAGCATTTTCTTCCAGACTAGATGCTCTTGAGACTCTTTAGAAAGTTTGTTGTAGCAACATAACTGACTTCTTATCAGCCCTGCAAAACATCAACATGTCATCTGCAGAGCACTTATGAATTAAGTTAAATCTCTTGCATCTTTGATGGAAGTGGACGTGTTTCTGTCTTACTAACTATTGTGTTTCTCTATAAAGGTATTCCATGGCTATCACAAAAAGGTAAGGGGACATAGGGTCCCATTGACTCAAACCCCTCCTAGCCTGGATGGCTTAGGGAGTCCACCATTAATCATCAAAGAATAAGAAACACAAGAAACACACTCCATGATCCAAGTGACAAATTTATAAGGGAATACCAAATCAATCAGCATGTTGAGGATAGATGTTACTAGAGCATAAAGGGACTTGTGATCGATTTAGAAGGTCTTTTTTTACAAGTGGGCCCTAAATGAGATTTTTATGTAATTTTGGACCCGAAGCACCAAAGTGTAATATGGGTACCATTGTTCTCATTTTAATGAGTATATTATGATTGTGATAGAATGGCATCTTGTAGAAGCTTCTCAAAATCAATGGTTTAGTAGATTTCTTTGGGCTTTTCTTTGGCGTCCAGGTAGGCTAGGTTTACATTCCTTATAGATTGAGCGAATTCATAGTATAATTATGATATATTTCTATACATAGGTTTAAAATTAGGTATTTAAGGTATAATTGGTATAATTAGAACAATTTGAACTATTTTAGACTATTTTAGAACCATAAATTAAGCGTAGTTGTCTTAGTTACACATGTTTTAGGCAAAATGTCTATCTTAGGGATAATTGTGGCTTATCATCTAGAAGTAAATTTATATACCTTGTCATAGTCTGAGATATATTTCTCCTTAGAAAAAAATTTAAGGATTAGAAGTGGGCCCCTTCGGTGCACCTTAGGCTAAGACTCTTATTAGTTTTGTATTGACTTAATGGGCATATTATTTCCTTAAATTTTCATATATTTGAGTTTAAAGAGACTAGATTCTTGATGCTCATGCGAGTTTGGTACTTGTGAGCTGATATGAATTCTGATTCAAGTCCAATATTTATTAATATTGAGTTTCGGTTCAAGTTTAACAATTGATGATTTGAGTCCTGATTCAAGCCGACAAATGATGACGATGATTATCATATGGTCTCGGTTCAAGTATGGCATTAAGAGGTTATTTATGTATTATTATGGATGAATGGATTCATAGTTATGGCTCTTGATATTGGTGAATTCATGGAATTCCAATTATTTACTTTCTTGGTTCCATCCTCTAGGCTTATGGGGGCCCGTGTTTGGTTATTTAACTTTCCGCTCTTACTAGATTATGGGGGTCAGTCTTGTAGTATTATTTATGCTTTATTTTATATTATATTCATTTTGGTTATTTATTTGTAGTGTTGGAGAGTTTTCCCAAGTTTTCCCTTTTACCTTGACTTAAGTTAATTATCTTGCATATATTATGTGTTGTGACATTTTGAGAGTTTGACACTCAGGCTGATCTAGTTATACTATACGTGGTGGATTTTGATGTGATTCTAAGCATGGATTGTTTATCCTACTATCATGCAATCTTGGATTGTTTTGCCAAATTCGTTACTTTAGCCATGCTCGACATACCTTCAGTTATGTAGTAGGGAGCTATTAGCAGCGAGCCGATGGGGATTCATTCTAATATTTGGACTAAGAGACTTATTTTAAGTTTAAGGATTCTTATCTTGCTTATATTCATGATGTTAGTATGGAGAGTCTATCTTTGACTTTGTTCCTATAGTTCATTTCTTGATGTTTTCCCTACCAATCTACCTGGTTTTCCTCCTGAGTGTGATATTGACTTTGTTATTGATCACGAGTTATGTACCTAACCCATTTTTATGGCACCTAACTATATGGATTCTATCGAGCATAATGATCTCAATTCTCAGCTTCAAAATCTTCTTTGTAGGGGTTTCATTAGACCGAGTGTGTCATCTTAAGGAGATCCTATCTTTTTCATGAAGAAGAAGGATGGTTCCTTACATATGTGTATTGATTACAAGAAACTTAATATGGTGATGGTGAAGAATAGGTATCCTATGCCTTGCATTGATGATTTTTTTTGACTAGCTTCGTTGAGCATTGGTGTTTGCTAAGATTGACTTGATGTTCAGTTACCATCAGTTGAGGATTTCAGTTGAGGACATCCCAAAGAAAGCCTTTTAGAACCATTATAGCCATTACAACTTCCTAGTGATATCTTTTGGGTCGACCAATGCCCCAACCATGTTTATAGATTTGATGAACCATATGTTCATCCCTTATTTGGATTCTTTTGTGACTGTGTTCATCGCTGACATCCTTGTGTATTTAAAGAGTAGAGAGGGGCATATGCAATATTTGAGGATTGTGCTCTAGACTTTGAGAGATCATATGTTTTTTCTAAATTCTCTAAGTGTAAGTTCTGGATTTAGTCGGTGATATTTCTTCAGCATGTGGTATCTTAGGATGGAATTATGGTAGACCCAGAAAAAATTAAGGATATTCATGATTGGGCCAAGCCTACATCTCCATATGAGGTTCGTAGCTTTATTGGTTTGATTGGTTACTATAGATAGTTCATTGAGAGTTTTGCTACTATTACAACGCCATAGACTAGATTGACTTTGCAAGAGGTTCCTTTCCATTTATCTGAAGAGTATGAGTCGAGATTTGGGTAGCCCATTTGATTTCTCACTTTAGCTTCTATATTGTCTCTTCCTATTGAGGGTTATGGATTCACCATATATTATGATGCTTCAGGTGTTGGTTTAGGTTGTGTGTTGATACAACAAGGCTGATTTATTGCTTTTGCGTTGAGGCAGCTGAAGGTGCATCGAGCACAACTACCACACTGATGATTTGGAGTTGGTAGTGGTAGTTTTTGCTCTTAAGATTTTGAGATATTATCTTTATGGCATGCATTGTGAGATTTTCAAGGATCATTATGGTCTTCAGCATTTTATGACTCAGAGAAAGCTTAATTCTAGGCAGCATAGATAGATGGAGTTGCTTAAGGTTATGACATCTTTATTTTTTTATCATATGGATTAGGAAAACATGGTAGAGGGAACTTTGAGATGAAAGGCGGTGAGTATGGTTTTCTTGGCTTCTATCTAGTTTTCTCAGAGTCTATTGGCGTGAGACATCTGGTCCTTATCAAACTTGCTGATACAACATGATATTTATGACTCCAGGAGAAATCTATCTAGTATTGAGGTGAGGTCTTCCTATTTAAGCAGATTCAGAGTTGTCATTTAAGGATATAAGATTTTGTATCATCCATGATTAGGTGTTGAGTGGTGAGTAAAAATAGGATACCATCGATTCTAATGGTGTTATGAGATTTGATAGCTGCAGTTATGTTCTAAGGGTTGGTAGCTTGATTCAGTCAATTTTGGATAAGTCTCATAGGTCCAGATATTCCATTAACCCAGGTACCACTAAGACGTATATAGATTTGAGGCAACATTATTGGTGAAGCAGTATAAGGAGAGATAGTGCAAACTTTATAGCTTGTTGCTTATGTTGTCATTAGGTGAAGGACAAAAATTAGAGACCTATTGTCTTGATTCAGAGGTTCCCCATTCTTAAGTACAAGTGGGATCACATTACCATGAACTTTGTTAGTGGTTTGCCTCGTCCTGTGGTTGTGATAGTATTTGGGTCATTGTGATTAGTTGATCAAATCAACACATTTCATTCCTATTTATATGTGCTTCAGTACCGAGAGGTTAGCCTATATCTACGATCATGAGATATCCCATTTGATGGTGTTCCTAAATCTACAATTTCAAACTAAGGTTCAGTATTCAGTTCTAGCCTTTAGAGAGCTTTACAGAAGAAGTTACGTACTCAGGTGGATCTTAGTACAACCTTTCATCCTTAGACCGATGGACAGTCAGAGCAGTCTACATAGGTTCTCAATGATATGCTCTGAGCCTATGTTATGGGTTTTAGAGGTTAGTGGGAGCAACATCAAGATTTGTTATAGTTTGAATATAATAATAGCTACCATTCGAGTATTGAGATGTCTCCCTTTGAGGCTTTGTATGCTAGGAATTTTTTTTATCCAATTGGGTGATTTGAGATCTACGAGATTAGACACAATGATACTGACTTGCTTAAGGAGTTATTAGATAGAGCCAGGGTGATTTAGGATAGGTTGACGACAGCACAAAGTCGGAAGAAGGCTTAGGCATATCATAGACTTCGTACTTTGGGATTTTGAGTTGGTGACCTAGTATGTTTCTGAGTATCTCCCATAAAGGTTGTGATGGGGATCAGGAGGAAGGGCAAACTCAGTCCCAGGTATAATGAAAGATCCTCCGCACAATTGTAGAGGTGGCATATAAGTTAGGCTTAAACCTAGATTTTGTTATTGTCCATCCGTTCTTCTATGTTTTCATATTTCAATTGTAAATTCTCGATGAGTCTCATGTGCTTTGAGGTCTTGATTCATTTGGATGAGTGGTTATTCTTCGTAGAAGAGACTGTGTTCATAAAATCCAGTGATGTAAGGCAGTTGTTGTTTAGAGATATTCCAGTAGTTAAGGTTAATTGGAGATACCCCCTAGTAGAGGAGGCTACTTTGAAGATTGAGAGTGGGATAAAGACCAAATATCCTCACCTATTTGAGGCTTCTGGTACATCTTAATCCTTTACTTTTGCAGACAAAAATTCTTTTAGTGGTGGATATTGCAATGACCCTCCAGGTCATTTTCTATATTTCAACTTATTTTCTTCATTTAGAGCTTCCCTGTAGCTATCCAAGTCATTATGACTTACTGGAGCTAACGGTTTAGTTATCGGGTAGTTCATTTGATTTTTAGATCTAATACCCTATTCTGAAGTCTCCGTTGGATAAAATTTGATACCGGGAAAATAACTCAGTCAAACGGCCTACTATGCCAATTCTGACAATTCCAACAACTCTAAAACCTTGATTTAAGTCTAGGTGGACCCATGGTTTAGGTACCAAGGATTCCAGACTCGTTTTAGTCTATTGGACGGAACATAAGAAAAATAACACTTGGGCATGGGACCCACTTTTTATTAAAATGACCTTGTATGGAAATTTCAACTGTGCTATTCAGTCCAAACGTCGAATTTGATAGGGTATCATAGTTCATTTGTGTATATAGAATTCTGAATAAGTCTCGAGGGGTCGGTGCAGACTAAGAAAAATTCCAAGTCTCCAGATGGTGCACCCACTTAAGGGCCCTTTGAGTCTCTTAAGAAGAGGACTACTAAAGCGGCAAGTCGGCCACTTACGTGGTAGAAGTGCAGGCAGCCAATGCCGCTAAAGCTACACTTGGACGCTTAAGTAGTGACTGCTTAAGCGGCCTAGTGTCTGCTTAAGCGGTATGTGGGCATCTTCTAAATGCCCATATTGCTCGAATTCTCTCCCATTTTTTTACAAGTTCAAGAGTGAAAAAATGCTAAAATATATGGAAAATTTTGAAAGGCATTAGATGGTGATTTTAGGGTGTTCGTAAGCTTGGATTACTCATTTCTTCTCCAAATTATTGGTAAGTTTTCACCAATTTCATGGTGAATTTCTCATAATCCCAAAATACCTAGAATTTTCATGGGCTTATTGTAGCACCATTTGAGTTCAGAATTTACCCATTCTTTAGGGTAAACATTTCTTGAGCATAGAGGGATGTGTTGTCAGTTTTGAAGGTGTGATTCCACAAGCGGGCCCCGTATGGGATTTTACGTAATTTTGGACCCGAAGCACCAAAGTGAAATGTGTGTATCATGGTTCACATTTTGATTAGTAGATTATGAATTTGATACTGTGGCATCTTGCGGAAGATTTTCGAAAAGGGAAATCACTGGTTTAGCTGATTTCTTTGGCATCCAAGTAGGCTAGGTTTACCTTCTTCATATATTAAACTAATTTATAGTATAATTATGATATTTTGCTAGATATGATATGTGAATTAGGTCTTGGAGATATAATAGGTATGATTAGCATTATTTGGATTGTTTAGAGTATTTTGGAACCATATATTAGGCGTAATTGGCTTAGTTACACATGTTTTAGACAAAATTGCTTTCTTAGGGATAATTGTGCCTTATTTTAAATCTAGAAGTAAATTTATATACCTTAGGCTAGCCTGGGGTAGATTTTTCCTTAGAACAAAATTCGAGGATTAGAAATGGGCCCCTTTATCCCACCTTAGGACTAGACTCTTGTTAGTTCCATTTAGACTTAATGGGCACTTTATATCCTTAAAGATTTCTATTTTATAGTGTAAAGAGACTAGATTTTTGATGATCACGCAAGTTTGGTACTTGTGAGCTTATATGAATTCCGATTTAAGTTCAAATATTTTAATATTGAGTTTCGGTTGAAGTTCAACAATTGATGACATGATTTTTAGTTCAAGTCTAGCAAGTTTTTGTGTCATGGTTTCATGGCACATTTGATGTTTAAAACAAGGAAATTATGCAAGTATTTAGGTGTTTCTACTAGGTGTGATGTGTTTTTATGTTGATTTTTCCAAAAAAATAGAGTTCGGAGAAGAAAGGAACAAAAAGTGATGAAGAGTAGAATGAAGTCTATGTATGAGCTGTACTTACAGGAAGAAGGTAATTCCTATGAGCTCGTAGGTTGCTGTCCTAAGGTTCTTAAGGTTGACATTGATATCTGATTCCTATGAAGACTACCTAAGAGGCGTAGGTAGTACCTACATCCCAGTCGGTACCACTGGTAGGTAGAGGTTCGGAAAGTTGAAGATCCCTCTGATTCCCACAAACCTACCTACGACCTTTAAGTACTACCTATGTACCATAAGTAGGGTCGTAGATTTGTGCGGACTCCGATTTCCAACTTTTTTTAAGATAGATTTTTTTGGTTTTACGATGTATCTATAAACACCCATTGGATGTTTAATTATTAATTTATGAACTTTCTACACTTACTAGATTGTTTTTAGTTTTGAGATAAACTTTTGATCTTGGAATTCTTGTTCTTGGTTTTTAGGGTTTGATATTATTTTGAGATTTTGTATTTTTTAAAATTATTTGTGAGATCATTCATTTTCCTTCAATTATAAATTCTTTGTGTATTGTTACAATAATGAGCGGCTATACCCTATAACTAGGGTTGTGGGAACCCGGATGGATTAACAAATTAGTGAAAGTGCAAAGGCATTCTTGATTTGTGTTCTTGAATGAATTATGGTTTTCTTCACTTTGATTGATTTCTTAATGGTTGAAGATGCTAGGAACTCTTCTATAATTGATACTAACTCAAGAGAGAGGTACAAATTGGGAAAATGATATAACAATAGTAATTTAAAGCTACCAGCCTTCATCTAATTAACTTGAGACCGATAGGAGATAGTCAATCTTGGATCTAGAACAAGGGTTAGTAAAGCGACACTCTAAGATCGAGAGGAGATGATTTGAAATCATGAAATCCAAGGTGGAGAGATTGTTTGGTAATAGCTAACTTATTAGATTCTGTATGTAAAGATCCATGATAGTTTGATGAGCACTATACGTGTGTGATGTTAAGAAGTCAGGGAGAATACAATCCTAGTGATCGTACGATATTGATAACAACCCAAATTGACCTAGAATTGTTACTGTAAATATTGTTCATACAAAACCCCCTATTTACATTCAATACTTTCCAACTACATTAACAAGCACGTGACAACTTTTATCCTTTTCCCTATGGGATCGACCCCAACCTTGTTGTGTTGTATATTTGACAATTGACCACATTATACTTTTTAGGAGGTATAATTTAGGTGACCTTAAATTTTGCTGTCGTTGCCGAGGAATACAATTACAGATTGGTTGATTGAGGTTTTTGAGCTTTTTGGTTTTTAGTTTTGTCATATTTTTGGATATACTCTAGTGTATGCCAGTACTCGAAGTCAATGTAATCCTCTGATTTCATTTGATCCTTAGCTTGAATGGACATTATGATAGAATCATAATGAGAGAAGAAGACTATGAGCTTGAAGCCCGACATAATGGAGTTTGTGATGACCTAAATGCATTGAATCAGCTAGGTTTGCATAGTTTTCATGAAATTTCTGAGGAAAATAATAACCGGTTGATAGCCAAAGGGAATACGAGGTTAAAACTTACCCGTCGGCCGAGAAACAGGATAGAAAAATGGAAGAAGATTGTTGAGTATCACTCAACAATGGCAAACTTAGAAGGGATAAAGTTCAACTACCCACTTATATTACTTGCCAATTTATGATGCTCTGAATGAAGATTTGGGGTATGTTGAATTGTTCGACACATGAGCTATTTTTCCTCCAGAGTTACCTCAAGTAAGGAAATTTTACATTACGAGTGCAATGATATAGTTTCTTAATTTAAAGGGTGTATTTGTTTATTTTCCTACCGATGATGAAAACATGCACATCATGAACTTTGTGGGGATTTTCACTTCATATAATCTATTGGGGGTGAGTTAGGAAGCCTTAGGACTTAGGTTTTTCCCATTCTCTCTTATAGACAAAGTGGCGTTATGGTTAGAGGAACTGCCAAGTAGTTCCATTACCACTTTGAATGTGTTGTGGATATAATTCTTGGATAGATTTTTCCTACCTTCTAGAATGCTGCAGTTAAAGGATGAGATTTATAATTTCAACCAGTTACATTCAGGGTTACTGTATGAGATAAGGTTGAGGTTCAAGAAGAAGATCATTAATATTCCTAATTATAGAATTTTAGGGAGGAACTTGCTCGAGATATTCTATAGATCCTTGAATGCAAACACCAAGGTTGTGGTTGATACTATTATTGGTGGGTTTTTCAGGAGTCTTCAATGGGAGCAAGTTGTTAAAATCTTAGACTAGATCACTAAAACCAACCAGGGATAACATACTCAGGAGGCGGATAGGGGAGACAATACTTATTCTATTGGCGCTTCTAAATAGCAAGGAACCCTACTTGAGAAAGTGGTTCAATAGGTAGCACAACTGCAAACTGAGACTGGGTTTCTTACTAAAATCTTTGTAACCATTAGAGTAGAAAAGGTGAATGCAGTGGACACACAAGGTAAAACTTCTAAACACGATGAGTTTGATACTGAGGAGAAATCTAAGTACCTGGATAGAGAGATAGTGGGTTTCCAAGCCAAGGGCTAGGGGTCTAATAAAGTCACTAGGAATCCAAGGCAAGTGAATCAAGATCAGAATAATTATGGAGATAGTTATAGTACAAGATCAAAGAATGTGATGGTGAATTGAGGAAAAAAAGATGATTATATGGAGAAGAATAGTCTGTATGTTCCCCTAAGGAACTGTGATGTTGTATCTAGAGTGGAAGCATTTCTAACTAAGTTGGTTAATGTTAGAAAAAGCCAAGAGAGATGCCTTAAGGAGATTAAGGCTGATATATCAGGGCTAAACTAGAAAGTAGAATCGCATGCTAATGTGATTAAGCATCTTGAGAAACAGTTTGGTCAGATATTGACTACATTGAATTAGCATTAACCGGGAACTCTTCTAAGTAATACTATTCAGAATCCTAATAAAGACCATCACTACATAGCTATTACTACTCGAAGTTGTATGGATACTATTGATCCCCCCATTTTTATGGTTGATGAGGTAAGGAATAATATCATAGTTGTTGAGGATGCACCCGAAGCAAAAATGGAGAAGATGGTGATTGATGGTGAAACAGTTCAAAAATCAACGGGTGAAGAAAAATGAGATGAAAATTATAAAGAAAAGGGTAAGGAGGTTGAGTCACTCTTGAAGTCTATTCCACCACCTCCCCAACCTTTTCCTCAAAGGTTGTAAAAGAAAGTGGAAGTGGAGAAATATAAGAAATTTATGTCGACATTGAAAGAATTTTCTGTGAATATCCCTTATGTGAAAGATTTGGAGTAAATTCCCCGCAATGTAAAGTTAATGAAGGATTTAGTTGCTAAGAAGTAGATGGTGAGTTTTGAACCCACTGATAATATGCACCACCGTAGTGCTATTGATTCCTATTCGTTAGTTGAGAAAAAGAAGGATCCCAGAGCTTTCACTATTCCTTGCCCTATTGGGTCCTTAAAATTTTCATGAGCGTTATGTAACCTGGGAGTTAGTATTAATATGATGTCGCTAGTTGCTTACAAGCAATTGGGGTTGGGATCACCTAAGCTGACCTCTATATGACAATTGATGGCTGATTGTACTGTGAAAAAGCCGATTGGTATATTATACAATGTGTTAGTGAAGGTAACTTCTTTTATATTCCTAGTTGACTATGTGACTCTTGGTTGTGAGGTGTATTTTGATGTCCTTATCATCTTTGAAAGGCCCTTCCTAGAAATGGGTAAGGCATTAGTTAACATAGAAATAGGACAGATAATGTTTAGGCTCAATGATAAAAATGGTAATTTAAATGTGTGTCAGTCGATGCAACAACCAAATGATATGCCAGTAGTGTCTGCGTAGACATTATAGTTAAAGAAGAATTGATAGACAAATTAAGGAGAAACTTTATGTAGAGGGATTAGTGGTAGTGATCATGAACTTTGATAGCAATGGTATCGATGAGTATGATGAGATGGTGAGTGCTCTTATTGGTAGAGGCTCTATTTTTATGGGCCAAAGAAGTTTGATCTTGATTTGAAAAATAGGGAGACCCCATAATCTTGTCCATCTACTAAGGATCCACCAGTCTTGGAATAGAAGGTTGTAAGACCTCGCAAAATTCTAAGCTTAACTCAGTCCTTTAAAGCTTGTTAAGGGGTCCCATACTTAGAAAATTTTAGCTAAGTATTCAGAATTAGTGTTATTTTAGCCTTTATAAGTTGGCAACTCTATTTCATGACCATCATGACCTTAAGGTAATGATTTTTAGGTTGAATCATGATCAAGAATGTTAGTGGATGTTCTCGAACAATTTTTGGATTTTTTGGATTTTGTTTGAATCACATTTGAAAGCTTAAACCACTATGAGGACACACAGGAATTTCTTGACTAGGTATAGAAGGTCACAGATATTATGGGGTAACTGCTAGTGAGAGTGCCGAGTTAGCTGCATATCAGTTGCAGGATATGGCTTACTCATGGTTTAAACAATGGAAAGTAGAGAGGGTTGTAGATGCAGGGCCCATAGAATGGGTGAAGTTTACTATTGCTTTTCTAGATAGGTTCTTCCCACTAGAGTTGAGGGAAGCAAAGATTTTGGAATTTATAAAGATAAAGTAGGGAATCATGACAGTACAAGAGTATTATCTTAAGTTTACTCAATTATCCAGATACGCTCCTCACATTGTAGTAGATAGCAAATCTAAGATGAGTAAGTTTGTGTCTGGTATGTCTAGTAGTATGGTCAAAGAGTGTAGGACTGCAATGTTGATTAAGGAGATGGACATATCTACGCTTATGGTCCATGCTTAGCAGATAGAAGAAACTAAGAATAAAGAGAAGAAGAGGGAGAATAAGAGAACGAGAACTGGTAGTTTCAACTTCACCCAGCTTAAGTCAGAGGGTGGTAATTGTTCTTAGTTCCACCCAAAATCTTCAGTTCCAGCTCCATCCTCATCCAGTTCTCCCATGCCAAAATTTAGAGACGACAATAGAGATAGGGCGTCAGGCCCTAAACCCCAGGGTAGTGTTAGCAGTGCCTGAACAAATCCTGTCTGCCAGATATGTGGCAAAAACCATCAGGGTATCTGTAGAGCTAGCAGTGATAAATGTTTCAGATGTGGCAAGCTAGGACACAGGGTCAGACAGTGTCCTCAGGTTGGTTCGCAGAGTCAGCATAATCGTTCTCAAGCTCAGTCCGGTCGCCCGAATTAGCAGGGTACGTTTCCAATGCCACCAGTGGGCAATGCCCAAATAAACTTTATGCACTTAAGTCCCAATAGGATTAGGTAAGTTCTCTTAATGTGGTCACTGGTACATTACAAGTTTATCATTTGCATGTTTATGCTTTTCTAGATCCAGGAGCTTCTTTGTCTTTTGTAACTCCTTATATAGATGTTAACTTTAGAGTCAGTCCCAAAATTCTAGCAGAGCCTTTACCAGTCTCTACCCTAGTAGGTAAATCTATCATAGCCCGACGGGTATACAGGAACTGTTCGGTTATGGTATCTCAGAAAGTTACTTCAGTAGACTTAGTCGAATTAGAGATGATCGATTTTGATGTCATTCTCGCTATGGATTGGCTTCATTCCTTCTAACTCAGTCGACTGCAGAAACAGAATTGTCTAGTTTTAATTTTCGAATGAGCCCATCCTAGAGTGGATGGGTAGTACTTTAGCACTTAGGGGTCGGCTTGTTTCTTACTTAAGGGAGAAAATATGATATCAAAGGGATATGTCTACTATCTTATTTGAGTCTAAGATTCTAGTTCAAAAACCCCTACTCTTGAGTTAGTATCAGTAGCATGTGGATTCCCAGACGTGTTTCCCAAAGATCTTCTCAGAGTTCCTTCGGAAAGAGAAATTGACTTCGAAATTGACCTTCTTTCAAATACTCAGCCCATATATATTTTTCCATATAGGATGGCACCTACAAAACTCAAGGATTTAAATGAATAGTTAAAGGATCTACTAGATAAGGGATTCTTCAGACTTAATATGTCCTCGTAGGGTGTACCAGTTCTATTCGTCCATAAAAAAGACGGTTCTCTCAGAATGTGTGTTGACTATCGTCAGTTGAATAAAGTCACGGTCAAGAACAAGTATCCACTTCCCAGAATCAATGTTTTTTTGACCAACTTCAGGGTGCCAGTTACTTTTCTAAGATAGACCTCAGATTAGGCTATCATCAACTCAGAGTCAGGAATGTGACATCCTGAAAATAGCCTTCAGAACTCGGTATGGTCATTTTGAATTCTTAGTCATATCACTTGGTCTTACCAATTCCCCAGCAGCTTTCATGGACTTGATGAACCGTGTGTTCAAGCAGTACTTGGACATGTTCATTATAATCTTCATAGATGACATTTTTGTCTACTCCCGCAATGAGTGTGATCATGCAGACCATCTCAGAATAGTATTGCAGACTCTTAGAAACCATCAGCTGTTCGCCAAATTAAGTAAGTTCAAATTTTAGCTAAGGTTAGTAGCCTTCCTCGGCTATATCATTTCTGGTGATGACATTAGAGTTGATCCCCAAAAGACCAAAGTAGTGAGAAACTGGCCCAGACCCATCTCTCTATCAGATATACAGAGTTTTTTAGGCTTGGCCGGCTATTACCAATAGTTTTTTGAGGGATTTTCATCTATTGCATCCCCCATATCCAGATTGACTTAGAAGAAAGTCAAGTTTCTGTGGTCAGATTCTTGTAAGAAGAGTTTTTAGGAGTTGAAGACTCGACTCACCATAGCCCAGTTTTGACTCTACCGGATAGTTCAGATGGGTTTGTAGTATATTATGATGCTTCCAGGGTTGGTTTGTAGAGTGTTTTGATGCAGAGAGGTAAGGTCATAGCCTACGCCTCTAGACAGCTTAAACCGCATGAAAAGAACTATCCTACTCATGACCTTGAGTTAGAAGCAATAGTATTTGCCTTAAATATTTGGAGACATTACTTGTATGGGGTGCACGTTGATGTATTCACTACCCATAAGAGCCTACAGTATATGTTCTCTCAGAAAGAACTAAACCTCCGTCAGAGAAGGTGGTTGGAGTTGTTGACGAACTACGACATGAGCATTCTGTATCATCCTTGTAATGCCAATATAGTGGCTGATGCTCTAAGTAGGATGTTTATAGGTAGTGTTTCTCATGTGGAAAATGGTAAGAAGAAGTTGGCTCAAGAAGTTCATCAGCTTGCCTGACTAGGTGTTCGCTTAGTCGATTCAGCAGAAGGTAGTGTATGTGTGTAGAGTAGTTCTGAATCACCCCTAGTTTCTGAGGTGAAGGAAAAGCAGGATAGGGATCCCAACCTAGTTAAGTTGAAAGAATTAGTCAGAGATTAGAAGATAGAGGTTTTCTCCCAAGGGGGAGATGGTGTACTGCGTTGTCAGGGTCGACTATGTGTGCTAGGTATAGAAGACCTAAGATAGCAGATTCTTGCAGAAACGCATGGTACGTATTACTCTATTCATCTAGGGGCCACTAAGATGTTCCGTGATTTACAGGATATCTATTGGTGGAGTGGGATGAAGAGAGACATCGCAGAGTTTGTAGCTAAGTGCTCTACATATCAACAAGTTAATATTGAGCATCAAAAACCCAGTGGGTCTATGCAGGAGTTCAATATTCCTACTTGGAAGTAGGAAGAGGTGAATATGGATTTTGTGATGGGTCTGCCTCGTACTCGTCGTTAGCATGATTTAGTTTGGTTCATTGTAGACAGGATGACCAAATAAGCTCATTTCCTACTAGTCCATGCCTCTTATTCAACTGAGGACTATGCCAAACTCTATGTTAGAGAGTTGATCAGATTGCACGAAGTTTTGTTATCTATTATCTTAGATAGAGGTACACAGTTCACCTCTTATTTTTGGAAAGACTTCCAAAAGGGTCTCGGTACACAAGTCCATCTCAGTGTATCCTTTCACTGTCAGATAGATGGTCAAGTAGAAAGGACCATCTAGACTTTAGAAGATATGCTACGAGCGTGTGCGATTGACTTTAAAGGTAGTTGGGATGACCACCTTCCTTTGATTCAATTTGCATATAACAATAGTAACTGAAATGCATGGGTTCATATGCATGAACAATAATAACTGAATAACATGAGTATAAGTGAATAAGAATACAAGTATGAATACATATACTGTAACTGAGATCGTGATAGTATTGAGTATTGAATCTAAATACTGACTTACTAATGTTTGAGTTTGATGATACTGTATTTCTAATAACTGAATGACTGTATCTGACAGTCCTAATTTTGTGGAACTATACTTAGTTCCGTACTGAGTGGAGTGACTCTACCTGATATTCCTGAATCTATAGAATAAAACTGAGTTCTATTCATAGACAGAGACTAAAACTGAGACTGTGGAAAGTAATCATCTAACCGACATGCCCCTTCTTTAACTGATTTGGGGTCCAACCTGTAACCCCAGTTTGATGGGTGTCAATACCGTGCCACGGGTAAGGTCAACTACTGAGTCACCATCATCTAGCAGGTACTCTGAATGAGAATGGTGGTACCCTCAACTGGTAGGTATATCACCTCATCAACCCTCAACTGGCAGGTTGATGTCTTAACCTACGTCACCTACGTAGTTCTGGAGTGCAATGACTGCTTCTAAGGAGTCCACCCTCTATTGGAAGGTAAGTCCCTATCCTTGGGTTCACTCTATGCTAAATCCGACTCCTAACTGAATAGACATTGGACTGAATTCTAAATAGTACTAGACTAGACTGGACTGTTACTGATCGTACTTTATAACTGAACAAAACAGATTTTACTGAACTGAACTGGACAGATTCTGCGTTCACTGAATTTTCCTAAGTTCTGTACTGAATGAATTCTACTAATCGTGACATAACTGATTCTACTCTGTGATTGACCATGGCTCTAGACAAGCAGCTAAATTGTCGGGTATTAAATACCCCCAAGACTCGATAGCATAAACTTAAAAGACATGGCATAATTCTTGAGATATGGTAACTAACTACTTAGTCATCATTCATTCATTTGGGAATTCAAGTAAACACTTGCATGACATAAATACTTGTATACATGCTAAACATGATGTAATTTCACTATTCAACTTACAACTCACATGGACAATTCATCAAACACTTGTGGGGCATAATATATGAACATAACACTGAAACAACATGTAAGCAACGTGATTCAATTCTAATTACATAATTCCAAGAGTTTCAACATGAATTCACATGATAAAGAACACATATCAATTAAATCTACATGAATCTTGCAATAATTATGAAAACACTTTAATTCAACTCATGAAAATCATGAAAACACTCTACATGAACTTTAAAAAAGTTTCTTGGACTCCAAGGGTGGAAGGAACCCTTGGATGAATATTTCACATACCTTAGTTGATGAATTTCTGAAAGTTAATGGTGATTTCTTGAGTTCTTGATTTGAAACTTGACCACCTAGGGTTTTGTTCTTAAGCAATTTTGAGAATAAATAAGTATATTTGCTCTCCAAAGGGCTTAATTTCATGTTTTAGGGGATGAAGGACGTGGGAAAAAGTCCCAAATACCCCCAAGAATGCGGTCTTTTAATGACTGAAAAACTGTGTTACCAACGCACAGGCCAACGCACCGCATCATTGGCATCGACGCAATAGCCAATGCGCCGTGTGGAATCCTCATTGGTTTACTGTAATTTGCACTATAGCTAGGGAAAACTATCTTATCGATGCGATGGTCGATGCGACACATCGAGATTGCGATGAACCACTATTTTGGGCACTCAAACATGATATAACCGAGGTTCAAAAAATCCAAAACCTTTTCGGGAACACCTATTGACATTCCTGATCATGAATTAACTAAAATATAAACATTTAATGGACATAAAGGTCGCAAAATAAGATTTCCAAATTTCGAAGGCTAAAATAACCCTAAGTCTGAATACTTAGCTAAAATATTCTAAGTTTGGGATCCCTTGACAATCCTAAAGGACTATCTTAAGCTAAGAATTTTGTGGGGTCTTACATTATCTCCTTTTTGGGAACATTCATTCTCGAAAGAGGCTGCTGAAACAGAGAATCCATAGAGACCAAACTTAGACACTGGGCATGCACAACTGAAGCATGGTTTCATGACTGAGATCACTGATACATTGAATTATCATACTGAACATGCATATCTGATGCATGAGTACATAGCTAAACACGATTCATAAATGCATGACCGGGATTACTGATAAGCTGAGTTTCTCATACTGGACATGCATATCTGATGCATGAATACATGACTGAACTGACTCATGAACATCTGACTGAACATGCAATGGTAACTGATACCAAGTTTTTAACTGAAATCTAAACATGAAACTGAATAAGTTTAAGGAAAACTATTACCTTGAGATGAATTTGATTTTGCGGAGAAGAGGTGAGGTTACTTGGTCCATATATCTGCTTTTGCTTCCCAAGTAGCTCCCTCAAATGACTGATTCCGCTATAGAACTTTGACTAGAGGGACTTCTTTGTTCCTACGTTTGCAAATCTGATAATAAATGATTTTGACTGGAATTTTTTCGTAAGAGAGGCTATTCTGAACATCTATGCCCTATATGGGGATTACGGCTGATGGGTCACCTATGCATTTCTTTAGCAAGGAGACATGAAATACTGGATGGACTGAAGATAGATCTGAAGGCAACTCAAGATTGTAAGCTACCTTTTCAAAATGGATGACAATTCAGTAAGGACCAACATATCAGGGACTGAGCTTCCCCTTCTTGCCAAATCTCTTCACTCCTTTCGTAGGAGCAATCTTCAAGTACATATAGTTACTAATCTCAAACTCGAGATCTTTTCTGCGCACATATGTGTATGATTTCTGCTGGCTTTGAGCTGTCTTAAGTCTTTCCCTGATCAACTGGACTTTCTCTAAGGTATCAAATACTAAGTCAGGCCCTACCACTGTGGCCTCACCCACTTTAAACCAACCAATGAGAGATCTAAACCTCCTCCCATAAAGCACCTCAAATGGATCCATCTGAATACTGGAGTGATAGCTGTTGTTATATGACAACTCAATCAAAGGCAAATGGTCATCCCAACTACCTTTAAAGTCTATTGCACATGCTCGCAGCATATCCTCTAAAGTATGAATGGTAATTTTTGCTTGAATATCTGTTTGAGGATGTAAAGATGTACTAAGGTGAACTCGGGTGCCAAGACCCTTTAGGAATGCTTTCTAGAAATAAGAGGTGAACTGGGTACCTCTATCTGAGATAATGGACAACGGAACACTATGCAATCAGACCAACTCCTTGATATATAGTTTGATGTAATCCTCAGCTGAGTAAGAGGTATGGACTCATAGGAAATGAGCTTATTTGGTCATCCCATCTACAATGACCCAAATTGAATCATGCTGATGACTAGTACGAGGCAAACTTGTCACAAAGTCCATGTTCACTTCTTCTCATTTACAGGTGGGAATGCTGAACTCCTGCATGGACCAACTAGGCTTTTAATGCTCAATCTTAACCTGTTGACATATTGAGAACTTAGCCACAAACTCTACAACATCTCTCTTCAACCCACTCCACCAATAGATCTCCCATAAATCACAGTACATCTTAGTGGCCCCTGGATGATTAGAGTAGCATGCACAATATGCTTCTGCAAGAATTCGCTACCTCAAGTCATCTTATACCTGGCACACATAGTCGACCCTGACAATGCAAAACACTATGTCCCCCTTAGGAGAAACCCTCAACTTTTTAATCTCTGACAGATTCCTTCAACTTGACTAAACTCGGATCCCTATCCTAATTTTTCTTTTCCTCGAAAACTAAGGATGATTCTAAACTACTATGCACCCATAACTATCTTCTGCTGAATTGACTAAGAGGACACCTAGTCGGGATAGCTGATGAACTTCCTGAGCTAACTTCTTCCTAATGTCCTCGACATGAGTAATACTACCCATAGACATCCTACTGAGAGTGTCGGCCACTACATTGGCCTTGTCTGGATGATACAGGACACTCATGTCGTAGTATTTCAACAACTCCAACCAACATCTTTGATGGAGGTTTAAATCTTTCTTAGAGACACATTCTACAGGCTCTTATAATTAGTGAACACATCAATGTGCACTCCATACAACTGGTGCCTCCAAATCTTTAAGGCAAAAACTATTGCTGCTAAATAAGGATTATAAGTAGGGTAATTCTTCTCATGGGGTTTAAGTTGCCTAGAGGCATAGGATATGACCTTACCTCTCTGCATCAGAACACACCCCAAGCCAACTTTAGAGGCATCACAATACACAACAAAGCCTTCTAAACCATCTGGTAGGGTCAAAACTGGAGATGTAGTGAGTTGAGTCTTTAACTCCTGAAAACTCTTTTCTCAAGAATCTGACCACTAGAATTAGGCTTTTTTCTGAGTCAATATGGACATAGGGGATGTAATAGACAAAAATCCCTCAACGAACCATCGGTAATAGCCGGCCAAACCTAAGAAACTGCTAATATCACATGAAGAGATGGGCCTGGGCCAGTTTCTCACTGCTTTGGTCTTCTTAGGATATAATCTAATGCCATCACCAAAAATTATATGGCCAAGGAAGGCTACTGACCTTAGCTAAAATTTGCCCTTTCTGAATTTGGAGAATAGTTGATGATTTTTGAGAGTCTGTAATACTATTCTGAGATGGTCTGCATGATTATGTTCATTGTAAGAGTAGACGAGAATGTCGTCTATGAAGATTATGACAAACATGTCTAATTACTGCTTGAACACACGGTTCATTAAGTCCATGAAAGCTGCTGGGGCATTGGTAAGACCAAAGGACATGACTAAGAATTCGAAGTGACCATACCAAGTTATGAAAGCTATTTTTCGGATGTCACACTCCCTTACTCTGAGCTGATGATAGCCTGATCTGAGGTCTATCTTAGAGAAATAATTGGCACCCTGAAGTTAGTCAAACAAGTCATCAATTCTCGAAAGTAGATACTTGTTCTTGACTGTGACTTTATTTAACAGACGATAGTCAATAAACATTCTGAGAAAACAGTCTTTCTTACACACGAATAAAATTGGTGCACCATATAGGGACACAATGGGTTGGATGAATCCCTTATCTAAGAGATCCTTTAACTGTTGCTTCAATTCTTTAAGTTTTTCTAGAGCCATTCTGTATGGAGGGATAGATATGGGCTGAGTATCTTGGAGAAGATCGATTTCGAAATCAATTTCCCTTTCAGAAGGAACTCTAGGAAGGTCTTCGGGAAACACATCTGGGAATTCACATGCTACTGACATTGATTCAAGAGTAGGGATTTCTGAACTAGAGTCCTGGACTCAAACAAGATGGTAGACACATCCTTTAGCTATTATCTTTCTAGCCCAAAGGTAAGAAATAAGCTGACCCCTAAGTGATGAAGTGCTACCCCTCTACTCTAGGACGGGTTCATTTAGAAAATGAAACTGGATAATTCTATTTATGCAGTCGACTGAGGCATAGCAAGAATAAAGTCAATCCATGCCGAGAATGACATCAAAATTAGTCATCTCTAATTCGACTAAGTCTGCTGAAGTGACTTTCTGAGATATCATAACCGAACAGTTCCTATATACCTGCCAGGCTATGATAGATTTACCACTGGGGTAGAGACTGAGAAAGGCTCTGCTAGGATTTCAGGACGGACTCCGAAGCCAACAACTATATAAGGAGTAACAAAGGACAAAGAGGCTCCTGGATCTAGAAAAGCATAAACATTCAAAAGATAAACTGGTAATGTACTAGTGACCAAATCAGGAGAACTCTCTTGATCCTATCGGGACTCAAGTGCATAGAGTCTATTTGCACATTGCCCACTATTGGCACTGGAAGCGGGACCCTACTGATTTGGATGATTGGACTGAGTTGAGGGATGATTATTCTAACACTGAGAACCTTTGATGAAGGTGTGGATTGTAAATTTCCATAAATTTCCCATTTGTCACTCAATGAAGGAACCTTGCTTATTTCATATTTTGAGGATCGACAAATCAAATGATATTTCTGTTCCAATTTTTGCCTCTTCTTCTCCCTCTTAATAAAACTTTTCTTTGCCATAATGGTTGAATTCCTATTAGTATCCATGATAAAAGTTGAATCCTAGATGTAGAAATATAAGAAGGTGGACCCCCTCTCCGTTGAAAGAAATGAGATTATCACTGATACACATATTAATTAACCAAATTTTCCCGACATAGAGGCAATCAAGAATGCTGCATAAGTGAATATATAACCTACAAAAAAGTAAGCTAATCCAACCAATCTTTCTTGTACAATGGAAAGGGCCACTGGTTTATCTCTCCAGCAAATCAAATTGGCCAAAGGTGTGCGTTCATGAGCCCATGGTAAAGTTTCAATCAAATCTTGCCAATATCCACACCAAGAAATTAAGAACATAAATCCTGTAGCCTAAACAAGATGTCCAAATAAGAACATCCATGACCAAACCGATAAACTATTCATACCAAAAGAGTTTTATCAATTAATAATTTGTGAAAAGTTTAACCATAAATAATCCCTTAACCAGCCCATCAAATAAGTAGAAGATTTATTAAACTGTGAAACGTTACCCCGCCATAATATGATGTGCTTCCTATGCCAATAAAATGTAACCCATCCAATAGTATTTAACATCCAAAAAACTACCAAATAAAATGCGTCCCATGCCAAAATAGCTCAAGTACCACCTCATCCTGGGCCATCACACGGAAAACTATAACTGAAATCCTTTTTATCTGGCATTAACTTGGAACCACGTGCATCTAAAACACCTTTTACTAAGATCAATGTAGTTTTATCTAAACCAAGAGAAATAGCATGATTAACTAAAAAGTCTCCAGGACCTATTGTTAAGACTAATGAATTACTATTTTCATTAACAACATTTAACCAACCCGGCAACTAGATGCTTCGACCTACATTGAATGCTGGGCCACTCATTGACGATAAAATTACATCAAACCCATATGAAGTTTTACCATGAGAGAATTGTATCCATTGAGAAAATATAGGTTCAATCAAGATTTGCTTCTTTGGAGAGCCAAAGGCAAGCATGACATCATTCTGAACATAAAGTCCCAGGGTATGGAATCCCAGAAAGAGGTAGGCCCAACTTAAATGAGATATGATAGTTTCTTTATGATCTAACATTATTGCCAATACATTATCTTCATTTTTCTCCAGATTGTAATCTCTAATGAAAAATATAGCTCCATGAGCAAAAGCTCCTGTCATGATGAATCCTGTGATATATTAGTGGTGGGTATATAATGTAGCTTGAGTAGTGAAGTCCTGTGCTATGATTGGAAAAATAGGTAAAGAGTACATGTGTTGATCTACCAAAGAAGTAATAACCCCTAAAGAAGCTAGAGCAAGGCCTAATTAAAAATAAAGCAAATTGTTGATTGTGTCATAAAAACCCTTATATCCATGCCCCACTGCCCCCCGAAGGAATATGTGCATCTAAAAGATCTTTCATACTTTGCCCAATCCCAAAATTGGTTCTATACATATGACCAGTAATGAGAAAAATAAATGCAATAGCTAAATGGTGATGGGCAATATTAGTCAACCATAAACTTTGCATTTGTGGATGGAATCCGCCGTGAAGAGTTAGAATGGCAGTTCCCTCCCCTTGGGCGATACCAAATAAATGACTACTTAAATCGGGGTTTTGTGCATAAAGATTCCATTAACCTGTAAAAAGTGGGACTAACCCTTGGGGATGCGGTAATACATCTAAGAAATTATTCCACCGAACGTAATACTATTCTGAGATGGTCTACATGATCATGTTCATTGTGAGAGTAGACGAGAATGTTGTCTATGAATATTATGACACTCATGTCCAATTACTTCTTGAACACAGGGTTCATCAAGTCCATGAAAGCTGCTGGGGCATTGGTAAGACCAAAGGACATGACTAAGAATTTGAAGTGACCATACTGAGTTTTGAAAGATATTTTTGGGATGCCACACTCCCTGAATCTAAGTTGATGATAGCCTGATCTGAGGTGTATCTTGGAGAAATAACTGGCACCCTGAAGTTGGTCAAATAAGTCATCGATTCTGGGAAGTGGATACTTGTTCTTGACTGTGACTTTATTTAACTAACGATAGTCAATACACATTATGAGAGAACCATCTTTCTTACACACGAATAAATCTGGTGCGCCCTATGGGGACATAATGGGTCGTATAAATCCCTTGTCTAGGAGATCCTTTAATTGTTCCTTTAATTATTTGAGTTTTGCTGGAGCCATTCTGTATGGCGGGAAAGATATGGGTTGAGTATCTTGGATAAGATCGATTTCAAAATTAATTTCCCTTTCGGGAGGAACTCCAGGAAGGTCTTCGGGAAATACATTTGGGAATTCACATGCTACTGACACTGATTCAAGAGTAGGGGTTTCTGAGCTAGAGTCGTGGACTCGGACGAGATGGTACACACATCCCTTAGCTATTATTTTTCTATACCGAAGGTAAGAAATAAGCTGATCCCTAAGTGCTGAAGTACTACCCCTCCACTCAAGGATGGGTTTATTTAGAAACTGAAACTAGAAAATTCTATTTCTGCAGTTGACTGAGGCATAGAAGGAATGAAGCCAATCCATGCCAAGAATGATATCAAAATCAGTCATCTCTAATTCGACTAAGTCTGCTGAAGTGACTTTCTCAGATACCATAATCAGACAATTCCTATATACTCGCCAGACTATGATAGATTTACCACTGGGGTAGAGACTGAGAAAGGCTCTTCTAGGATTTCGGGACTGACTTTAAAGTAAAAATTTATATAAGGAGTAACAAAGGACAAAAAGGCTCCTGGATCTAGAAAAGCGTAAACATGAAAATGATAAACTTGTAACATACCAGTGACCACATCAGGAGAACTATCCTGATCCTATCAGGATTGAAGAGCATAGAGTCTATTTAGATGTTTCCCACTAGTGGCACTGGAAGCAACACCCTGCTGATTTGGAGAACCTAACTGGGGCCAATATCTGACTTTGTTTCCTGGCTTTCCACACTCAAAACACATCACTGTCTACTCTACAAATACCCTGTTGGTTTATGCCATATTTTTGACAAAGGGGATTGGTTCGGACACTGCTAACACTGCCCTGGGGTTTAAGGCCTAGTTCCCTATCCCTATTGCCGTCTTTAAATTTTGGTATAGGATCACTGGCTGAGGATGGAGCTGGAACTGAGTATTTTAGGTAGAACTGAGAACGATTCCAACCCTCTGACCTAGGCTAAGCGAAGTTAAAACTACCTGTTCTTGCTCTCTTGTTCTCCCTCCCATTCTCCCTATTCTTAGCCTTCTCTATCTGCTGAGAATAGACCTTGAGCTTGGATATGTCCATCTCCTTAATTAACATTGCGGTCCTACACTCCTTGACCACGCCTCTAGACACCCCTGACACAAACTTACTTATTTGAGATCTGTTTTCTGCCACCACATGAGGAGCATGTCTAGATAATTGAGTGAACTTGAGAGAATACTCTTTCACTGTCATATTGCCCTGCTTAAGATTGATAAATTCTAGCACCTTCGCTTCCCTCAACTCCAACAAGAAGAACCTATCCAAAAAAGCAGTGGCAAACTCCTCCCACACTATGGACTCTGTATCTACGACCCTCTTTTCCTTTCACTGTTTAAACCTTGAGTGAGACATATCCTACAACTGATATGTGGCCAAATCAGCGCTCTCAACAACAGTCACCCCCATAATATCAGTAACCTTTTACACCTGATCAAGAAATTCTTAAGGGTCCTCATTTGACTTAGACCTGGTAAACGATGGAGGGTTCATTCGGGTGAAGTCCCAAATATAGGCAGCAACAACATTGGCCACTGTATTGGCTGGAACGGCAACTGGGCGTTCATTCTTGGCTGCCATAGAATGAGCTAAGGTGGTGAAGGCTGCTCTGAACTCATTGTGAGAGACGTGTTTGTCCAGTGGATCTGGCTTGACGGGATGGGGTTCAAGCTAGTCTCCTGTTCCTCTTCCCTTAGGCATCTTTAGAGGCATATTTCTGTAAATGGAAGAGAAAGAATTATACTAAGAGTTTAACTGGAGCTCATGCTCACTCGCGTGACATGGATACTGAAAGAAGGGAAACTTTACCTAAAACATCTCATAGCCTCCTGTCTATAAGTGTGGTGCGTAACGCACCCAGACACAAGACTCTACTAGATGCAGCTTTCAGACTTCCAAGGAATCTATTGAACCTGGCTCTGATACCATGTTTGTAACGCCCCGAGTTTGCTCCCCGGATGCTATACGATGCTCATAATCCCAAAAGACCACAAGCTAACCCATGACTAGTACCTGCTGTAATAACTTTGTAATAAATACTATAATGATTGCAAAAATAGGAAAAACATATGACATAAGGTTGAAATCTATAAATAAATCTAAATGTGGTATGAAAATACCAAAACTGAATACAAGTACTAAAAAAGTGAACAACTGTCTGAAAATACTCTAGTCTAAAAAGCCTCTAAACTATTTGAACTATGGAGTTGATAGACCAAGTCCCCAACTGACTTTGACTACTAAAAATAATACCAAAATACTGAAAACAACCATGTCCTCAAACTATGAGGACTCACCACTATGCTGACTACTGAAAATCCGAACTGCTAAGGGTGCTCTGGAGCCCGTGAGTCTGAACCTATGATTTAAGACATCATAGCACAAAAGAAAATCATGCATCAGTACTTTGAATATACTGATACACTCAGTGAGGTAGGCTAAAATGCATGGGTTCATATGCATGAACAATAATAACTGAATTACATGAGTATAATTGAATAAGAATACATGCATGAATACATATACTGTAACTGAGATCGTGATAGTACTGAGTATTGAATCTAAATACTGACTTACTAATGTCTGAGTTTGCTGATACTGTATTTCTAATAACTGAATGATTGTATCTGACAGTCCTAATTTTATGGAACTATACTTAGTTTCGTACTGAGCTGAGTAACTATACCTGATAGTCCTGAATCTGTAGAATAAAACTGATTTCTATTCATAGATTGAGACTGAAACTGAGACTATGGTAAGTAATCATCTAACCGGCATGCCCCTTCTCTAACTGATTTGGGATCCAACCTATAACCCCAATTTGATGGGTGTCAATACCGTGCCACGGGTAAGGATAAGTGTTGAGTTACATTCATCTGGAAGGTACTCAGAACGAGAATGGTGGTACCCTCAACTGGTAGGTAGATCACCTCATCAACCCTCAACTGGCAGGTTGATATCTTAACCTACTCCGGCTACGTAGTTCTGGAATGCAAGGACTGCTTCTAAGGAGTCCACCCTCCACTGGAAGGTAAGTCCCCATCCTTGGGTTTACTCTATGCTAAATCCTACTCCCAACTGAATAGACATTGGGCTAAATTCTAAACTGTACTAGAATAGACTGGACTGTTATTGATCGTACTTTATAACTGAACAAAATAGATTTTATTGAATTGAACTGGACAGATTCTGCGTTCATTGAATTTTCCTAAGTTCTGTACTGACTGAATTCTACTAATCATGACATAACTGATTCTACTCTGTGACTGACCATGACTCTAGACAAGAAGCTAAATTATCGGGTATTAAATACCCCAGGACTCAATAGCATAAACTTAAAAGACATGGCATAATTTTTGAGACATGGTAACTAACTACTTAGTCATCATTCATTTATTAGGAAATTTAAGCAAACACTTGCATGACATGAATACTTTCATACATGCTAAACATGATATAATTTTACCATTTAACTCACATGGACAATTCATCAAACACTTGTGGAGCATAATATATGCACATAATACTAAAACAACATGTAGGCAATGTGATTCAATTCCAATTACATAATTCCAAGAGTTTCAACATGAATTCACATAAGAAAGCTCACATATCAATTAACTCCACATGAATCTTGCAATAAATCATGAATACACTTTAATTCAACTCTTGGAAATAATGAAAGCACTCTACATGAACTTTAAAAAAATTTCTTGGACTCCAAGGGTGGAAGGAACCCTTGGATAAACACTTCACATACCTTAGTTGATGAATTTCTGAAAATTAATGGTGAGTTCTTGAGTTCATGATTTGAAACTTGAGCACCTAGGGTTTTGTTCTTGAGAAAATTGGAGAATAAATGAGTATATTTTCTCTCCAAAGGGCTTAATTTCGTGTTTTGGGGGCTGAAGAACATGGGAAAAAGACCCAAATACCCCCAAAGATGCGGTCTTTTAATGACTGAAAAATTGTGTTACCGATGCGCAGGCTGACGTGCCATGTCATTGTCATCGATGCGATAGCCAACACGCCATATCGAGTCTGCGT
Source organism: Capsicum pubescens (assembly GCA_030864215.1). Classification (NCBI taxonomy): domain Eukaryota; kingdom Viridiplantae; phylum Streptophyta; class Magnoliopsida; order Solanales; family Solanaceae; genus Capsicum; species Capsicum pubescens. The sequence goes on along the minus strand of CM061544.1, from coordinate 235,018,739 downwards.
CGGTTCACTGGAATTTACACTGAAGCTGGGGAAAACTATCTTATCAATACGATGGTCGATGAGATGCATCGAGATCACATCGACCCACTATTTTGGGCACTCAAACATGATCTAAACGAGGTTCAAAAAATTTAAAACTTGTTCGGGAAAACCTATTGACATTCCTGATCATGAATTAACTCAAATATCAACATTTAATGCACATAAAGGTCACGAAATAAGATCTCCAACTTTTGAAGGCTAAAATAACACTTAAGTCTGAATACTTAGCTAAAATATTCGAAGTCTGGGACCCCTTGACAAGACTAAATGACTGTTTTAATCTAAGAATTTTGTGGGGTCTTAAAAGTAGTAGGGTCTGACTATGTCTTTGAAACCTTAGAAAAAGTTCAGTTGATCAGGGAGAGGCTTAAGGAAACTCAGACCCAACAGAAATCGTATGCAGATGTATGCAGAAAGGATCTCGAGTTCGAGATTGGTGACTAGGTGTATCTAAAAATATCCCCTATGAAAGGAGTGAAGAGGTTTGTCAAGAAGGGGAAACTCAGTCCCCGATATGTCGGTCCTTATGGATGATTATTTATGGTGGTTGACTCATTTTATGATTGTTTGGCAAAAAGGAGTGGAGGATCATATAAAGGTCTTTAAGGATGATTTTTTGTGGTGGTTGAATCATTTTATGATTATTTGGACCTCTTGGATAATGCACTTCTAAGATGTGAAGAGTGCAACCTAGTTCTAAATTGGGAGAAGTGTCACTTCATGATTAAGGAGGGGATAGTTCTTAGGCCCAATATTTTGAAGAAGGGGATCGATGTTGACATGTATAAAATTAAGGTGATTGAAAATTACCTCCACTTATTTTTGTGAAAGGTATTCAAAGTTTCTTAGTTCATAAAGGTTCTTTAGGTGGTTCATTAAGGACTTCTCTAAGATTACAAATCCATTGTGCAAATTATTAGACAAGGAGGTGAATTTTTTTTTTTATGATTCTTGTCTCAAGGCTTTTTAGTACCTAAAAATGAGGTTGATTTTTGATCCTATCATTATGTATCCGTATTGGTCCCTTCCATTTGAGGTGATGTATGACGCAAGTGGTGTGGCCCTAGGATAAGTCCTAGACCAAAAATGTGAGAAAATACTTCATTCCATCTATTATGTCAGTAAAACAATCAACCCATATAGAAAAATTACATGGTTACTAAACCAGAGTTTGTTGTGGTGATGTTTTCTTATAAGAAATTCCGATCCTATTTGATTGGTACCAATGTCATTATGCATACTGACCATTCAACGATTAGGTACCTTATGGTAAATTAAGATGCTAAGCTGAGATTGATTCAATGGGTACTGTTGCTGCAAGAGTTTGACTTTGGGGTTAAGGACCAGAAAGGCAGAGAGAATCAGATTGCCAACCATCTATCCCACCTAGAAGAGGAGGTGATTCTTAAATTAGGCGATGATCTTGATATTGATGATACTTTATCATATGGGTATGTCTTCGTATAATCATAAGACTTAATCCCATAGTTAGATGATTTTGCCAATTTATTTAACAAGTGGCCTCATCCTAGAAGACATATCATTTCGGTTGTGAAAATTATTTATGTATGAGGTAGGAAATTTATTTTGTGATGAGCCTTACTTATTTTGGGTGTATGTGGATGGTGTGATTCAGAGGTGTATTCCTAAAGTTGAGATGATGAGCATTCTTGAGTCATGTCATTCATCTCTAGTTGGGGGTCACCATTGAGGTACTTGCACAATGCATAAGATTATACAGTGTGGTCAATATTGGTCGATGATTTATTATGATCAAATGACTATGCTCGGGCCTGTATCCAATACCAGTGGCAAGGAAATATCTTATAGAGACATGAGCTACTTATGACAACTATTCTTGAGCTTGATCTATTTGATGTGTGTGGGGTATTAGTTCCATGGGTCCGTTTGTGAGTTCACACGATATGAAATATATTTTGGGGGCAGTCTACTATGTGTCTAAGTAGGTGGAAACAGTTGCTCTTCACAATAATGAGGGTCAAAGTGTCACAACTAATTTAAAGAATATGGTTTGAAACATAAGGTGTAATCACCTTACTATCCATAGATTAGTGGGCAGGTTGAGGTCTCCAATCATGAGATCAAGTTTATTTTGGCGAAAACTCTGAATGCCAACTGGACTGACTAGTCAAGAAAGCTAGATGATTCACTCTGGGCCTACCAGACAACTTAAAAACCTCCCATAGGTGCCTCACCTTATCAACTTGTGTACGAAAAGGCAAACCACTTGTTACTTGAACTTGAGCATAAGGCACTATAAGCATTGAAGAAGTTGAATTTTTAATGTAGTGATGCCGCACACTTGAGAATGGATAATATTAACGAGTTTTATGAACTCCGACTCTATGCGTATTAAAGTTTGGACTTGTATAAGGAGAAGATTATGTTGTACCCTGATAATAAGATTGAGAAAAAGGTATTCCAACCCGTAATATGGTTTTGTTGTATAGTTTGAGACTTTTCTTGTTTCCTGGAAAGTTGAAGTATAGGTAGTCTAGACCATTCACCATATTTATTGTATTTACACATGTTGTAATTAAACTAAAATGAGATGGTGATTCCCTATTCAAGGTTAATGAGAATCATTTTAAGCATTACACAAGAATCATAGAGGAGTTGAAAGTGTGTGAGAATATTTGCCTTTGTGTGGTGTGAGTAGCCAAGGGATCATCTTGCAGGTAGAGGATGGAATTGTTTTCTTGATGGTTATTCGGGATATACCCATATTTTTATTGCTCCTGAGGAACAAGAGAAAACCACTTTATCACATCCATATGGTATGTTTGCATTGAAAAGCATGCCTTTTGGACTTTGTAATGCTCTCCTACCACCTTTCAGCGTTGTATGATGTCTATCCTTTTTTATGTGGTGGAGGATACTACAAAAGTCTTTATGGATGATTTTTTATGGTGGGTGACTCATTTGATGATTGTTGGGCCCAGTTTGCTAATACACTTCAGAGATGTGAGGATTGCAACCTAATTCTGAATTGGGAGAAGTGTCACTTCATGGTTAAGGAGGGAATAGTTCTTGGGCATTAGACTTTGAAGAAGGGGATAAAGGTTAACACGTCTAAAATTGAAGTGATTGAAAAATTGACTCCACCAGTTACTGGGAAATGTATCCAAAGTTTCTTTAGCCATGCAGGTTTCGTAGGTGGTTCATCAAGGAATTATCTGAGATTGCAACTTGTGAAAATTATTAGAGAAGGAGGTGAAATTTGTTATTGATGATTTTTGTCTAAAGGCTTTTGAGTGCCTAAAGAAGAGGTTGATTTCAAATTCTATCACTGTGTATTTCGATTGGACCCTTCTATTTGAGGAGATATATGATGCCAGTGGTGTGTCCCTAGGAGAAGTCCTAGGCCAAAGACGTGAGAAAATACTTCATCAGCGAGTAAAGGACTCAACCCCACATAGAAAAATTACACGGTTACTAAACAGGAGTTTCTTGTGGTGGTGTTTTCTTTTAAGAAATTCTGGTCCTATTTGATTGGTACCAAAGTCATTGTTGCATATTGACCATTCAATGATTAGGTACCTTATGGTAAATTAAGACGCTAAGATGAGATTGATTTGATGGGTACTATTGCTGCAAGAGTTTTACTTTGAGGTTAAGGATCAAAAGAGAATAAAGATTCTGATTGGCGACCATGTTTATCGCCTAGAAGAGAAGGCGATGCTTCAATTATGGGATGATCTTGCGATTGATGTTACTTTTCCATATGGGCATGTATTGGTAGCATCACAAAACTTAATCCCCTGGTTTGCAGATTTTTCCAATTATTTGACAACTAACCTCATCCTAGAAGACATATCATTTTATCAACGAAAATGATTTATGCATGAGGTAGGAAAGTTTCTTTGGGATGATCCTTACTTATTTTGGGTATGTGCGGATGGTGTGATTTAGAGGTGTATTCCAAGGTTGAGATGATGATCATTCTTGAGCCCTGTCATTCATTTCTAGCTTGGGGTATCCATTGAGGTACTCGTACGACCCATAAGACTCTGATGTGTGGTTAACATTGGCTGATGATTTATAATGATTCACATGACTATGCTCAAAACTGTGACCAATGCCAGCGGCAAGGGAATATCTCGCAGAAGTATGAGCTCCCCGTGACTACTATTCTTGAGCTTGAGCTATTTGATATGTATGGTATTAATTTCATGGGTCCATTTGTGAGTTTGCATGGAATGAAATACATTTTGGTGGTAGTCTACTATGTGTCTAAGTGTATGGAAGTAGTTGCGCTTCCCAATAATGAGGGTAGAAGTGTTACAACCTATTTGAAGAAGAACATTTTCTCTCGGTTTGGTACTTTACGAGCTATTATCAGTGATGGTGGGTTCCATTTTTATAATTTTCTACTCAATGCCCTACTTGAAAAATATGGTGTGAAACATAAGGTGTAAACACCTTACCAACCGTAGATTAGTGGGCGGGTGGAGGTCTCCAATCATGAGATCAAGTTCATTTTGTCGAAGACTATGAATGCCAACTTGATGTACTGGTCGAGAAAGTTAGATGATTCACTTTGGGCCTACCAGATAACTTCCAAAACCCTCATATGTGCCTCGCCTTATTAGCTTGTGTACAGCAAGGCATGACACTTGCCAGTTGAAGTTGAGCATAAGGCACTATGAGCGTTGAAGAAGCTGAAATTTGAGTGGAGTGTTGCCACACACTTGAAAATGGATAATATGAATGAGTTATATTAATTCCGCCTCCGTGCTTATGAAAGTTCAGCCTTGAATAAGGTGAAGATGAAGTTGTACCCTAACAAAAAGTTGATAAAAAGGTATTCCATCCCGTGATGTGGTCCTATTTTGTCATGACCCAAACTAGGGCCTGGCTATGATGGGTATCTCAAGTCCACCGATCACCGAAGACCACCCCTGTAGCATAGTCAAACAGAACACAACACACCTAGCAATGGCTGAATTCTGAACATATAATAAGAGGGAATAATTAGTAATGAGAATGTACTAAGAGTTACAATACCAAATCTAAATCCATGGTAATGCACAAAGCCTCTATATAAGACTAACATAAACCTAAGTCGGGACATGGCCCCGATGATAGCCAAAATAAGTATAAAAAGAAAAAGACTAAGACATACAAAACCAAGTAATGGGCCTTTAAGAAGAAGGAGGCTCACCACTTCGAGATGATAGAAACAACACGGAGGTCACCTATCGCTATGAAAGAAAAGTAGAAGTGCCTTCGGAACCTGCATCGCATGGGATACAACGTCCGAGGGGGGTTAATTGGGTGAGCACTAGCATATAACTCAGGGAGGGGGAGTAAAATAATGCCAAGTTAAAATCGAATTAAAAACCATGCACACATCATCATATACATACACAAATGACATGTAGGGATAGGGAATAATGTTTAGCATGATAGTAAAACATTATCCTTGACTATGTAGCTCAACCGATATAAATAGGCACCCATATGCTATATGGGTTCAGCTCCCCCTGCTGAAAGAGCCCAAGTGCATGTTATCCATATGAACTGGAGGTATCAAGGAAGACCAAGGAATTCCTCGAACCCACTTTAATCCTAGATACAAATATATCAATAGTGTGAACCATGAACACGGTCATTAAGACCAACCCTCACGTCGGCAAATATGAGTTTCCAGTATCAGTCACTTAAGACTCACACCTTCACGACTTAGATACATAACCCCTATTAAGACCAATTGAAACAAGTTTCACATAACTCATTCATTAACCAAGGAATTATACATTAAGTCATACCACAAGTATCATCATACTATTTAGCTTGCAAGCTCATAATGTGCAATCACAATTCTATTAACTTGGGAGAATGCCTCGACCCCCTTTGTTAATTAAATCAAGTTGGAGGAATGCCTTGATGTCACAACCCGATTTATCAGATCATGATGGCGCCTTCCATAACCCACCAGTAGGCAAGCCGACTCGTGGTTCAAAATAGCCAGTAATAGACTACTAAACAATATAAGAAAATGAATGCATAATAAATGACATAAAGATCAATACATAATAGAATCTCAAAAACTGGTGGTAGAAGTACAAGAGCTTCTAAATATATTTAAGAGTACAAAAGTGGTCAATCAAGATAATTACACTGATACAACTTATCTCTGCATTCAATATAGACACTAGTCTAATACAAGGAGAGAAATGCATAATACTACGAATGTCAGGAGTTCACTCTAAGTCTCTGAACCATGGTTGCTCCGCACGATGAACAATCAATGACGATAACAAATACTATGATCCGCAGGATGTAGAAGTGTAGTATGAGTACCAAATGAATGGTACTCAGTATGCAACTGCTAACTGAGCTCCAAAGATAAAGTAGATATATACAACATATAAACAGAATGGAAACTATACCCAAGAGTCCAGATCTTATATAACAAGTCAATGAGAATAATAAGGGACAACTATCCTATTCAAGTCCAAGAGTCTAACATAACAAGACTAAGGAAGTATCAAGGTGAACTATCCTATTACATCCACATTCATCAGACGTCAATACTATACTGTATATCCCAGTCCAATAAATGAATAAAGAGTGAGAGAAAGATATATAGCAATATACAAGGTCATAAAACAAATATACAATATGAAAAAATAAAGGAAGGGATATATGGTAGTACCATAGCGTCATATACTAGATACATATATACATACACGTAAACATGAGGTCATCTCAAAGATTACTCTAGATCATCCATTAACCATTATTAGACAACACATAATTACTTATCATCTAACCATCCTTTATTAACTGACATCATTCATTAACTAACCATCACAAACGAACTAATCCCCATTTAACTATTCATTAATCAACCATTTAGCAAGTATTCATCATTACTAACTAGTCACCTGTGATTACCAACAACACTTATTTTCTAGCCTTGTTTACACATAACTCCTCATCTTGACAGCTAATCGATATTATAAACTTAGTTATCAATATCACTAATCTTCACCTAAGCTAAACCCAACGTCATCATTGGCCACATATCAACAATCGATAGCTACCATGTTTCAACTAAGCAAGACTCATTAACTAATACATTTAATTCCTAGACACCAAGAGCTATAGTCTCCTAATAGACAACTAACTACCACATAGCTTAACCCTCAATTTAGAAGAACAATCATAAGATTGTATTTCATCTAGAATCACACAAGTTACCGATACAATAACCATGAAAGTATCAAATTAGTGCATGCCATAACCAGTATCCAATAAAATAAGCCGTAAGCAACATGCTGTATCTTCCTACATCCAATACCATAGAGACGTGTATATAAAACATGTATATGAACCCATAAATTTTAATGGTATCCTTTACAATGATAAACACTTCTTGGATCTCCAAAAATTATCATAACATGGACCTTGGCCCAATAATATATCCAAAATAATCACAATATCATATTCACAGCCTTAGGCCATTATACATATCCGGAACTCATATCGACAATCATATTTATAAGTCATAGCATTTTTATAATCATCTCACATATAGGAGACATCTTACATCTAGGAGCCATAATATTAATAAGCATATCACCTCTATTAGACATCTCATATCTGTAGGTTATACATCATGACCAAGAGGAAAATCATCTCTATAAGCCCAATAATCATAACTAAGAGGAAATTCATCTACACATACCAAATATCATAACTAAGAGAAAAATGCATCTCTATGGGCCAAATGTCATAATTAAGAGAAAAATACATCTCTATAGGCAGTTAAGAGAAAAATACATCTCTATGGCCCAACTATCAAAATTAAAGAGAAAATGCATCTCTATGGCCCAAATATCATAACTAAGAGGAAATAACATCTCTAAAGGGTCAATATCTCATCTAAGGGAAACTAACATCTCCATAGTCCATTAGCCATAATCCGGAAAAAATCATCACAATTAACAATCACCAAGTTAATCTCATAAATAAAGCTTACTTGTCTCAACTAGGACTACTATCTGCAACTAAGCCCACAAGGGCTGCTAACATAAGTCTTGGCCTAAGTGGGCTGAATGATCCCACTTCTAATCCTCAATCTCCATATTTAGCCAAACTACGCCCAAAACTAGGATAAGGTGTCTAGTTCAACTTCTAGATGTCAAGTAAGCCAAAACCAATCCTAAAATAGGAAATTCGCCTAGAAACAAGGGCAATTATGTTAATTCTATCCCAAGATACAGTTTCAAGATCACTATATTAGACCAACTAAGGTCAATCACACTAACCATGATTCCAACACTTGGATCACATCCCAAACTTAGAATCATAACATTTCCATACTACAAACTTATTCAATCTAGGGAGAAGGAAATAAGATTCTAAAAGGGTCATAAGCATACTACTATATGAGTCTAAAATCCTCATCTAATTCCCCAAACATGAATATCCATTACTAGTTTATTTATTTATAATCAAGCCTAACATTAATATTCACATGACATACATAACACACAATATCTTTGAAGAAGAGTAGGTAGAAGCCTACCTTAAGGACGAACTGCAAAACCTCACATCATACACCACATCCTCATCTTCACTTCACAATCCCAAATATATTTCTCAAAGGAGTTGGATTAAGATACCTTCTCACTCTATCCTTTCCATGCCAGGTATTGATACAATAATAATATTAGCATAGAAATTAAGAATAGCATAATAAGGAGACAACTATCTCATCCCTAAAATAATATCAAACTCCTCCATTTATAAGATAACTAGGCATTCTAAAGTTATGTACCCGATAAACATCACAATACACACCTAATAAACCTGATCAACACATACAAAACACCCAACTAATATAGATACATACATGGTTGCATCAAGAGATTCTATTTTTAAGTTCCAACCCAAGGCAAATTTCCCAGAAACATAAGAGAAAGTAAATCTGGGATCAAACAAAATAGAATCCATATGATCACAAACTAAAATAGTACTTGTGATCATAATATCAAAAGCTTTAACTTTAGGATAGGCCAACACACATAAAAATGAGCCTCATCAACACCCTAACCACTACCTCTACCAATCTATATGCCATCTTAACCAACCTATCCTCAACAACAGTTGTCTTGGTAGCCACTCCTCACTACAGTATAACCACCACATACACCATATGGATTACCCCTACCATATCCTTTACAAACATGACTAGCAGGAATAAAATAACTAGAAGTGGTTGCTAAGTGAAATGATTCAATAATAAGAAGTTAGGATAAAACCTTTGAATATGAACCAATCCCCTATATTCGCGGAATCAGATATCTAAGGTAGGCCATTGGACTAAAGATCTTAAAAGAGTATGACTATCTACTTGGAAGGGTTATAACTAACACCTAATGGTCCCTATACTGACGTAAGCATAGTTGAATAGAATGACTGAAAGAATAACCCTCTAAAACATGACCCCTTAAATAAGCAACACTAAAATGATCCAATTTTTGGGCCTTTTTCCTTTACCTCTACCTCTGCTTACTTCTTAACCCCCTTTACTTGTTTTGAAAACACCATCACTTATTGAGAAATCTTTCTGAATATGGAAACTGGTAGTTTTGTCGCCTGAAGACCTTTATTCAAATCCCTCATAAAATTACTAATCCACTACTCATCTAAAGTAATCATATCCAAGGCATAATGGAACAAGGCATGAAATTGGCCTCGTAGGCTGCCACAAACATATCGTCCTACTTAAGTCTCAGGACTTTATCCTTCTTATATCATAATAGGTAAAAGTAACATACTTCTCAAGGAACACATTTTAAACTACACCTAATTATGTGAAGGTAAGGCAGCTCTGCACTAAATAAAAAACCTCCACTATTGCTTGGCCTCTCTCTGTAACTAAAATGTCACAAAATCCAAACCATACCTTTCCCCAATTCCTATATTCTACAGACATTTGTGATAGACGATCAAGAACACAAATGCTTCCTCAGACTCAATATTCTTAAACACTAAAGGGCTTATCTGCACAAACTTACAAAATAATCTATGGACATTATCAGTCATAATTGATCCCAATATTTTTTTGGGAAAAGCTCATGTCACAGATCCTTAGTTCATCTGAGGTGCTATAGTAGTAGTTTTCTACAAAGATGGGGATGAAAATATAGGAACTACTACATTAGTATCAGTACTAGTCAAATAACTCAAAACCCCAACACCTATTGAATCAACTCTGCGGATGTAGACACCTGAGCTACATTATTTTTCATAGGTACCATACTCTCTGGGACTACCACTTCCTCCTCATCAATCATCACCTCTTAATTTTAAACCAAATACAGAGCATCCTACTATAGGGAGGGGATGGTGATAGTTATCTTATTATCCCTCAGATTACGTTAGATATATCCCTAATAGGTGATGCCTCTCTTTCTCCCTTTCTCACCTTAATCTTTCCTTAGTGGCTGGTAGTGATGTTGGTGCTACTTTAGTGGCTACTACTACTTTGGCTAAATAAGTGTTTGATATCTGTGATAAAAGGTAAAGATGGTTATATACCAATTTGGATCACCAGATACTAATTGGAATCATGTACTAGTATGAAAGGAAAGAAAAAGTAAAAACTATTTCCTAAGGACCTGTAGCATTTTGAAAAAAATTAAAGATGTCACTATACTTTCTACAAGACTCTACTAGACCCATTCTTGTATGACAAGATCAATCAACCCAGTCCTCTTATACTATATTTATCCCGATTTAACTGGTAATGAGTAGCACCTACCCTAACTCTACACGGAAAAACTATTTAACCCATCTCATAACCAATAATCAAATGATCTTCACAAGTCACCTTCATTAATTAACTATTTTTAACTAGCTAAATAAAATACCAAAAAATAATTTCATTACAAACTTATTTACTATCCAAAATAAATGATTGTGTTGATGTATCTCTAGTTATCGCAACCCCAAAACTCGAAAGTCTATGTACAAGAACTCTAAAGATATCCAAAATAGGATCTAAAAATATCTATAATATGAAATACAAGGAATGTCTTTATCACAAAAAAAAAGAATATGAACAACATAAAGATGATCTAATGGTTGCAGAAAATGGCGCTCAACCTTAAATTGAGGTTTGAATACAAACTAGAGTCAAGGTCTTATCTCATCTGCTAGAACACACTCTGTACTAAATGAAAACAAGATTGTAAGTAGCATCAGTTCAACAAATAAGTTCTAGTAAATATCATCGGTCGACTAAACTTAAAAACATACAAATAAGTAAGTGAAATGTAAGTAAATCAATGAAACACAACTGACAATTAGTTGAAAAACAAGTGCAATCATAACACTTCATATCATTAGGATATAGGGATACAAGTACATTAATTACACTTAGTCACATTCGTAAAAGAATGGTGATCATAATACATGTACAACACAAATAATGAGTACACGCACACAAGATGTATATACATACTAGAAAAGTAGGGAGTGTCATCCATGCCCTGAGGGGATGAGCTTAGTCTATGTCCCAGTACTGGCATGGATCTGATCCATAATAATGTTGGTATGATTCCCCATCCATATAACATTGTTGACGTAAACTTGACTCATATACATACTAATACCATATCAAAATCCAATGCTCAATGTATGGTAACAGTCAATAATCACAAGTAAAGCCAGAAAATAAATAACATATATTTTTCCCATATATAAGCATAGAGTCAAGGAAGTTTTAGTACTATTAAACCATAACCTATCTCAATTTCTCTCCTAAAATGCTATATTACAATAGAATTGCATTTCCTTTTAATTTATGACCATTCTTAATCTATAAATAAGAATTTAATAGACTCTAACACAACAAATCACCATTTTTAAGCATTAGGAACTTATATTCATCCAGTTAATGCATGAACATAACCTAGTTTATCATCTTAGGGGTTTTTACCCTTTAAAACTCTTTAAACTCTTCATATGTAACTTATAGTGATAAATTATTCCATGTGACATGATTTATAACACCCTAGGATCAGTAAAAGCTGATGATAACATCATTTCCCATCAATTCCAACTAGTTAATAAACTTAGGGATAAATGTCAAATTCCACCATGGTTGTGATTCTTACAATCCTAAGAATCTAGAGGGGTAATTTTAAGTTGAAGAGTAAATAAACCTTACCTCAAAACTGAAAAAGCCTAAAAGTTATGAAGAATATCCCAAGCTTAGCCCTTGATATTTTTTTAGGAAAGTGGAAATGAAAAATGGGCCTCCTAATTTTAAAACTAAAATTCAGCATTTTCACCACTACGTGGCACACTTGACACTATAGAAACACAGTTGTCACTGCTGCGACACCACTACAGTGTAGGATCTACTGTTGTAAAAGAATATAGGCTATAAAAGACAGTTACTAAAATGATACTTCATTCTCTGCAATGGCTCTTCTATCACTATAGTGACCACATACTAGTATCTCAGGACACAATTCAAGCTCTAGACATTTTATAACACTTTTCAAAATTTGACATTACAAACTGACCCTTTAATGGTTATCCCGACAATCGAAGATCTACTAATCCATTCTATGCATCAAAAGTTTCTACAACTTTCTAAACTAGTTCACTGCGACAAATATAATAAAAAAACCGACACTCTAATAATTACCAAATTTCCCTAGACAACGACATAATCAATAAAACTGGCACTCTAATAATTACCAGATTTTCCTTGATCACGACATACTCAACTATGTCTAAAACTAGGACAATCCAGAATTTTTTAAGTTTTAGTCAAAGGAGAAATTAGGCAAATATTTACCCCCTATATCAATGGAATGGTTGTTTGGATCTATTTGATTTAGTGTCTCGTGTGTTGTATTTTCTTAACAATTGAAAAACCTAATAAAGAGAAATGGTAGCTAATCCATGCAACACTAATCGTAATAGCTATTTTTTATGCAATAACCCAGCCTTTTCGGTACTTAAAAAGTGCATAAAACAGCCCATTAAGACCTCAATATTGAATATGAATCACTTTAGGATGGGTTTAAATAGGTTAGGGATATTTTAGGATTAGAAAAGACCTTTAAATTGTGAAATAGGAACCCCACATTAGCCCCATGCCACAAAGGAGACCGCGATAGGATACTACCTCAGATTCATGCTTGGGTTCATGCCGTGAACCTCCAAGTTCACCTTGGGGGCCTCCTTAAACCTCTTTGTCCATGATGGGGGTCGCGCCATTAACCCCCTCCCTGTACGTCAAGATTGCTTCATTTTTAGTATATTTTAAGGGCATGAAGGTCTTTTCACACCCCTAAGTCATTCCTAGTCCCTTATGTACATTTATAGGGTCTTAAAAATGTCTTTGATCATCAAATAGACATTATTTTCCCCTTAATTAGTCAGTTATATAACATATTCTTCTCTCAACTTCCAAGACGTAAAGAGGTAGGATTTCTCCATAGAATTCATCACCCAAGTCTCCAAATTCAAGATCCCTCCAGGAAGTCAAGGAATTTAGGTATGTGGGGTTAGAACAAGAATACTCTTTCGTTCTTGTGCGAAAAAATTTGTTTTTTATCTGATTTTGAATAAAGTGATTTACTTAGATTAATACTCATTTTCCTATGCTTTGAAATATTTATTCTTACTAATGAATAGAATCTCATTTTGTATATGATTTCATTTTTACTATTGTTTTGAATCCATAAAAGTCATCTTTAGTTTTGAGTTTGATATTTTCCATGAGATAATTAATGATTTCAAGTTTAAGCATAAGTTATTGTGTTACAAGATGTTTAAGCTTATGAGTTCAATTTACAAGTATTACAACATTATTAAAACTCAAAATCCACAGTTTTCCTTATGGGTATGATTAAAGTAAGAGAAACATAGTATGTTTTTAGTTTACAAACCCATATGATATTATAAGTTGGATTTCATAAGTATCAACATATAAGTATATGTTTTGGGAGTAGTATTTAACATTGAGAAGGGAATATTGGTTTAGTGCATCTTATTTCCCAGAAACTACGTGCCCATGTAGGTTTAAGGGACCTCACTAGAGAGTGTTTCCTCACCCCACTTGGTCTAAGTATAGTGATCACTTTAAGTTAAGGTTCTATTTAGATAGCATCGGTAGAACGACTCTCCCCAATGTGAGTAAGACATTGGATTCACTACTAAAAATTACCCCTATTGCAACAAACTTTTTGGCAACGGGTCCAAAAGCATTGCAATAGACCCTCTATTGAAACTATTACAACCTCTGCAAAAAAAATTGTCCTATTAGAACTATTTTGTGAAATTACTGTTGTTATTATTGAAGAACCATTGCAATAAAGTATGTTATATCAACAGTTTCATTAACCATTGCCATAGATTAATCTATGGCAACTCTTTATTGGAAAAAAGATAATATTGCAACGGTTTTATTTATTTCCCTCCCCAAAATTTCACAAAATGCGCCAAAAATAACACTGTGTCCCTAATTTCACTAATATTTCATTGAGCTCTCACCCAATTTCACTATATTCTGATTGTATTTCTCTAAGCTCTGATTGATTACACTATGCTTTGACCGATTCTCTCTCAAATCGACCATCGTACAACTGCTCTGACCACTATTTAGGAGCTAACATTTGTGTAAAGTGATGGATGCTGCTGACAATTTCTATTAAGGTCATTGATAATTCTCTTAGATTATAGTCTTTATGACATGAAACACAAGATGTTGTTTTCCCCAAGAATAATTTTGACCTTTTATTTTTATTAGGGAAATTATTTAATGTATGTTGTATACACTCTCATTTAGTTTTTTAATAGATGAATTTGGGTTCAATGACATCCTATGGGTATGGAGTGGTAGGCGTGGTGTCCATTGTTGGGTTTGTGATGGAAAAACAAGAAGGTACTATTCCAGATGTGTATTCTAGGATTGTTGTTTATTCTATTTACTACTATGGTCATTGTATTAATATTTCTACTAAGTACATAATGTTCTTGTTACCATCATCATAATCAGGCTGAACAATGAATAGAAGGCCATTATTGTTGATTATTTTTGTGTCTACAAGGTATTTATAGCTGCCTTACATGACAACTAGTGGAAATTATGATAGGTTTTGGTTCTAACAGAAATATGTTATGTTTACTACTCAGGTCAATGAGAATAACACTAAAAAAGTTTCTCTAGTGGGTGTTGTACTTCATCTTTTCCTCGTGTAAGGTTTTATTCATTTAATTTTTGTTTTTTTAGGTTTAGGTTGTATTCTCACTTGAGTTCTACCATTGCAGGAGATCTTATACTGAAATATTACTTTGAGAATAGACTGCTATCAAGTCAAAGTTTGTTCTTAAATGAGGAGAGGTTCGAGAAGATTCTGGAAATGATACATGATCAGTGTATACAACTTTACCTTAATTACTTCTCAATTTTTTTCATCTCATTGAGTTTTTAGTGACGTTGAGGTGATTTTGCAGCTGTTACATCAGATCTTTGGAGAAAGTGGTTGTCTAACAAGCAGTTGATGTTTCTCGCTGGGATCAACTAAAACATTTATTGCAATCCATTAAACAAAAGGTAGCAATATTATATTAACTTGTACTCTGGAAAATTATAGTTTTAAGCTATCCATTTAATTGCACGAATCTAGTCTGGCTTAATTATTAGTCTTCAGCCTATTGAGATTCTTGTATTGTGTTATTGCTCCAGAACTTAAGATCTATCTCGTTCTTTTGTGAATTGAGTGAACAATGTTAAATTTTAATAATAGATATAAGGTATGGATGCATTGTTTTCTCTTGTAATTTCTTCAAATATCTGCTTGGGGATTTCCATGTGATTTGGTCATACATTAAATTTGAATAAATGCCTTCAATTTCTTTTATTGTGGTTCCATTTTTCATTTTTTGGGCCAAGGTCTTCGTAGATGCATAGAAGAAATTATTTTTTCTTTTACCTATTAAAGGATTGATATGGATGTTTGTGCTATTTCCAGTTGTTTTCCACCTATTTGGAGACTTAGAACAACTTACATAGAGTGTAACATTACTTTTAAAACCCAGAGGAATGAAAAGCCAGGAGAGCAACAAGTACAATAGGACTTGATTATATTCGTTACATGTTTTAATACATATATTCCAACTGAAGGTTCACTTTTTTTAGTGTCTCAGGTCTCAAAGCACATGAATCACTTATTGAAGGCTCATTTCTATGTGCTCCCCAAAATAGATTCGCTTCTTCTATGCTTGAATCATAATGCACAACAAAGATACTTGAATTGTTGTATCTCCTAATCATTGGATATGCTTGCATTTATGGTCAGTGTATTTTAACAGAATTTACTCATTTTGGTAGGCCTAGTTTGTGTTCCTATTATTCCCATGAACTGTGATAAATTTGATCCTTCTATTGTTCCAACCCTTTCCCAGGTGAACGATGCTCAATGAATTTATCTTTAGCATTTTCAAGATACCATTGATTTGATTTCAATTGCTTTAAGAGTCTTGCTTTACCTATTACTTATGATAGGAAAAATTAACTTTCGTAATGTCATTTAGGACAATATAGAAATATGTATTTATTACTATTATCATGTATGATCAAACTGACTTTTTCAAAACCAAATTAGCTAATCTTGTCTATTCCCTTGTTTTCCATTACCAAATTTTCAATTCTGAAGCAAATGGTTTCCTCGTAATCCAACTGTTGTTTGTTACCTCATATGATTAAAATTTTCTTAAATATTCAATTGGTCAAGGTTGGTGGTAGTTCTTAGAGCAAAAGGGTGTTGAACCTGATCCAAGGAATATCTATCCTGTTTAGTCAAGATCATAATATTATTCTCTTCCAGTTTTAATAGATACATCTGAATTTGGCATAATGCTCTCAGCTAACCTATCCATCATCTAGTTGAAGCATGACTGGGATCCTATAGGATAATCTAACTATCATAATTTCCATGCTTTTCTAAGTTAACTCTCTAACCTTATCATGTGAATAGTTTTAACCAAATGCTAGCAAAGCAGTTATTTGTCTATTTTTTCAGGTTAATAATTTCAATTAGAAATTTGAGCAAACAGGACAGTGTAAACTACTTCAGAAGTTAGGTAATATGTACCAAAATTAGTACAACAACAACATACTTAGAGTGTGCATTCCTTACCTCTACCTCAGAGGTAGAGAGGCTATTTCCGATAGACCTTCAGTTAAAGAAAAACAGTCCAAATCACCCCCAAAAAGAAACTATAGGAGTGCAAGAATCATACCAAAATTAGAATTGTTAGAGTTTGTGTACGATTGTCATCTTCATGTTTATCATTCTCTTTTTCTTCCACCGCCCCTCTCTTTCTTCCTCTTCTCAAGGTATATCAATCACTTTCCCTATTCCTCTATTTTTGTTTGTGTACGATTTGGTTTTGTCCTTTTTATTAGCTTTACCATGTGCAGATTTCAGGCTTCTTTGGAACTTTAGTGAGGCGTAATCCACCATCTTTCTTTGTTCATAGATATTCACAGCACGACGGTGTGATTTTTATTTCCTTTTACCTTGATCAATATTATTTTGTTAATTTGAAATTTAAATTTAAATTTCTGTTAGTTGGGTATCTAATGATACGATGCCCGTTGGGCTTTTGTTTCCTATTGCAGTTGAAAATTGAGCTTAATCACCAATAAAGGATATGGCTAATCATTTAAATGATTAAGCACAATTTTTTTTTTTGTTGAAATATAATACTTGGCTTGTACCTGAAGATATTTGGATTAGTTCTCTTGTTATCTATTTTAGTTTAAAATTTTTCATAAATCATTTTTATGGTCAGAAATGATATGTTAAGAGATATTAGCATTTTTTGGAACATAACTTAACTATTATATTATTGAAATTGATTAGTTTGTAATGAATTTTCCGATAATCAGAAACAGTCTCAGAAACCAAAAGACCATAAGTTTATCTCTCCTATTCTGTACACAGGAAAGGATTACAAAGGTTCTTATTAGCTTATCCTGTTGGGTTTTAAGCTTAGATAATAATGATTTTGTTCTTTATTTGATGGAATACGTGTAGTAGTTTCAACTTGAATAATAAGTGTTTTATGAATTTGTTTTGGATTGATTTGCTTGTTGGATTTTTGCGTAGTTGTAAAGGATTTTCCAAATTCAGAAGTAGGGTTACCACTTACTGTATAAAACATTGAGAGTATGCTGGATGAAATTCAACCGTATCTGATTTCAATTGGAGAAAACGTTGGATTGCATGAAATTGATGGAAATTATTCATCTCTCAACTGCCCATGTCAAGCTGAAGTTGAGAAAACAAGTGAGAAGTTATCCATATATGACCTCTTAGGACTAAAGGTTCATTGAGTTTGTTCTAGTTTCATACTTTATGTGGACTAGTTATCTGTAATACATTGATTTTTTTTTGCACATATTTTTAACATCTTTTCTTGCAGGTTTTGAAGTCTTATGTAGAAGCTGCTCTTCAAGTTGTACATTCTACCATATACCATAAAGAACTGACTGAGATAGAGGAATATGAGCAATAAAGAGAAAAGGAATTGGGGAAAAATCGTAGCACTGACCATAATGCTGGCAATAATGCTTCATCTCATAAACGAAGAGCTGAAAGTGATGCTGGTGATGAACCAGATCATCATGAAGCTGGGGGAGTTGGGTGAGTTAGTAACTAAATTTTACATGCTTCAGCCTCTATCTATTTTTTGTCTTAGGGATATTTTGTTTATCTTTTACAGGTATGTTTTTTTGTAAGTGTTTTTCTGATAACTGAAGTTTTTTCATCAAGTAAACAAAAGTGTATTGTAACTCCCTCATTATTAATTTCCTTGATGATCTATCTAAATAGTATTAGTTCATTTCATCTATTTCGATGTTTCCTTCTAATATTAATGTTTCTAAAGTGTTCTTTTCCATTCTTCTGGTAAAGTGGCAGTGAAGCAATGAAAACTGATGATACTCCT
Organism: Capsicum pubescens; assembly: GCA_030864215.1. Lineage (NCBI taxonomy): Eukaryota > Viridiplantae > Streptophyta > Magnoliopsida > Solanales > Solanaceae > Capsicum > Capsicum pubescens. The sequence continues at coordinate 234,999,680 of CM061544.1, read as the reverse complement.
GCAGCTGAAATCAACATATCTCCGGAGAGGTCTGTGTAATTAACTAATTGATTTTTGAATTCATTTCTTTGTACTCCATGGTAGATGTCAATTATGGAATCTAACAAATATGAACTTGCAGATTGCAAGCATTCAGTGCAACACTTGGTAGGGACAAGAACTTAAAACATGTGGAACAAATTTTAGTTGCCGATGTGGAGAGTATTGCTAATAATAGGGTGACTATACCTTACTCAAAGGCGGAGATAGAAAAATTATTTCCAGTATGCTGGTTTCTGACTACAGATTTCTTCGATTTTTGAGTTCCAAACGAATATGTAGATTGCCTTTTTTTCACTAGTAAGCAACACTGAAATGTGTATCACTTGGATACCATAGTTTTTGAAGGTTAAATAGCTAATATTGGATAATGCTTTAATGTGCAAATAATGCAAGAGAAAGACCAGTTGTGGATACACAGTGATATTAATGTAATACACTTCATGTAAACCTATCCAATTAGAGATCCAAGTACAGTTTGTCTCCTCTCTGATGGAATTTCCATGACTACGTATATGCGGGATACCATCTATTGAACCATAACTTCTCTTATGTTTCTGATTGTAGTATTAGTAGTAGTATGGCATACATCTATATATCCCCCACTTTGGTACTCAGTTGTATATCTGATGAAGTGTATGAATCTTACCTTTCCTATTTTACTAAAACCAAATGGGTACTACATTATGTATTTTAATTTATGATGACTATCAGCTATTTAGCTTTAAGCATAAGTTGTCTCCTTGATAGAAAAGCAAAATAGATTCTTAATAACTCTATTGGGTGACAATTTCATATAAACTGTCAATTGGTATTAGAAATAGCTGTAATAGCTGACAAAACCCATTGCAATAGCTAATTAAAATAGTTGCAAGAGGTAGAAAAAAATGTTGCATTACATTTGAAAACCATTGTAATAGGTGTCAAAAATTGTTGCCATAGATAGTGAAAAATCATTGCAATAAGGTTATTGCAACACTTCGTTGTCGTTGCAATATAGTCTATTGCAATGTTTCTTAACCATTTCTATAGACAATATGAACTATCTCAATAGGAGAAAAAACTGTTGCAATTGATAGACCTATTGCAATTGTTGTTGTCACCATTGCAAAAGTCATTGTGATAGATCTATTACAACACTCACATATGTAGTGCTTGTAAAACTGTTACGATACCTCTATGAAAACAGTTTCTATATCTATTGCAATGGTTTTTGGACCATCTCCATAGGGGTAATTTCTAGTAGTGCACTCCATGATAGCTCACATGGTTTATGTCGGTTAGAAGAATCTCCCACAAATAAAGATAAGAGTAAAGATTTTAGAATCTAAGTGTAGTGGCTCATAAGCTTTACTTAAATTTTATCCTACAATTTTGCTTATATTATCATAGCCTTCAGTTTTAATCATAATCAAGGTGAGTCTATCTTCACTTAACATGCTTGTTTTTTTTTAGACTCTACATTATTCTAGTTTAACCTATGAATTCACCCCCATATACTCAGTGAATTAAAAAAATACTGACCCACATATATGTGTATGTACTACATTATTTCATAATATATGTTCTAGTGTTCATCCCTGGTAGCACGATTTACCGTGGGCACCATTTTTAATATCCCGACTGTTGGTAAGTCCACATAGTTTGAGGGCTAAGTTTATGGTGCTTTCAGATGTTCAATACCATTATGTTCATTACTTAGTTTTCTGTCCAAGTCATCTAGGGTTTGTCCCAGTGGCTCTTCAGTCATTAGAGTAGAGGCTTGTTCAAACTAGTCAAGTTGTGTTTCCTTCACTCTTCCAAAGATTTAAAGATTTCTAAGCTACAAAGTTTTAGTTGAGATTATGCATTTAGTTTGTTTTCCACTTAATGTTTTCTTAAGTTTTTTAATATTTTGAGTTTATATTGATTAAAGTTTAGTGCTGAGTAGGTATCATGGATTAGCTTTAGACTATTAGTAGTCTTAGGCATCGTGTTACGTCTAAGGGGTACTCTCAGGGCATTACAAACTTTGTATCACAGACTAAGGTTTTAAAGAGTCCTAGGGAGTTTGACAATCTATGTTATGTAGAGTCTTCATCATGGGTTTAAAGAATACCACACTTATGAGCAAGAGGCTATGGGACGTATTAGGAACCCTTCCTTCTTTCAAGATCTCTATAGTGTTTTGAAGTTATCTCTATCTTCCCTAATTAGAGCCTTTACATGACTGAAAATGTCTCTTTTCCGAGATCATGCACGTAGAAATAAGGATTAACCAGCACCAACACCACCTGCAAACCATCTGAATGAAAATGTCTCACATGCTGAATTTTGGGCCGCCTTCCAAGTGTACTATTTGGAAGGATGGTCGAGGTTAGAATGCAACTCCTATGATTTAGGAGGTTTTCCAAACTACTTCTCTTTATAGGTTATTTCCTTATGAGATATGGTATGCCAAGGTAGAGTAGTTCATAAACCTGAGGCAGGGCTCTATGTCAGTGAAGAAGTACTGCCTTAAGTTCACTTAGATAGCTAAGTATGCCCCAGAGTTATTTTCAGACTCTAAAGCTAGTTTGAGTATGTTTTTCACTTGAGTGTCTGATTTGGTGTTCAAGGAATATAAGACTTCCGTGTTGATCAGGGATATATATATTTCTCGGCTGATGACTCATACTCAGTGGATTGAGGTAGAAAAGCTAAAGAAATGAGAGAGGAGGAGCCAAAGGTCTAGGACTGGACAATTAGAGTACAATTAATAGAGACTAGGAGAAGAAAATCATTCTCAATTTTTTAATCACTCGTGAACACCTACACTATCTTTAGCCAATAACCTAGCACCTAGAATCAAGTATAGTAGTGGTACAAAGTTTTGAATTTTAGATCTCATGGTAGTGGAGTTAGGAGGCCTACTTATCCAGCCTATGAAAAGATTATGGTAGGACCTATCCAAGTGTGTGCTTGATGGGTAAAAGGGGTTATTATGGTTGTGGTATGATGGGCCATGAAATTAAGGAAAGACCGTATGCTAATCAAGGAAGTAGAGATGTTTGTCTTCAAACTTAGCCTAGTAATTTAACAGCTCATCCAGGCCGCCCAGCTCCTGTACAGGGTGCATCGTACAGTACAGGTGGCGGTCAATGTTAGAATTGGTTTTATACCTCACCACCCCATCAGGAGTAGGAGAGCTTTGTGCCTTTCACATTGATGTGTATATGTTATTAGACCTGGGATCAATCTTTTCTTTAGTGACCCCTATTATTTCTGTATAATTTTGGGTACGCCCTAAAAACTATTCAGAACCGTTCTCAGTATCTACTCTAGTGGGTGAGTAAGTTATCGCTAGATGAGTTTATAGGAAATGCCCTATTATCGTCATCCATAGGGTCACTTAAGCAAATTTAATAAAGTTAGAGATACTATATTTTGATGTTATTTTGGGCATGGATTGGCTCTATTCATATTATGTATCAATCAATTGTCGCAGCCAAGTGGTGACATTTCTTTTTCATAAAGAGTCAATCCTTGAGTGAAAGGGTAGTTCGATATCTCCCAAAGGTAATTTTATCTCTTATCTTCAAGATATAAAGTTAATATAAAAAGGGTGTATCTACCATATAGTATGAGTTAAAGAAACTAATTTTGAATCCCTAATGATTTAGTCAGTCTGAGTAGTCAACGGATTTGCAGAGGTCATCCTAGAGGATTTACACGGAGTACCTCCCAACAGAGAAATAGTGTTTGGTATTGATCTTCTTCCTAATACCCAACCTATCTCCATTCCTCCATATCATATAGTTCCAGTCAAATTTTGAGAATTGAAAGAGTAGCCCAAAGACCTTATAAGTAATAGGCTATCCTTGTTCTCACACACTATATTTTCCACACTAATGCAATTATACACAATATCAAAAAGAAAAAGATCAATAAATAAGGAGTCATCATCACTCCATACTTTTTTGGCCAGGATTTTATCTCAAGAAGAGTAGGAAAATAAACAAACAAGAGAAAACCCAATAACTCCAATAACTTTATCAAGTATTCTGAGACCGTATTCCCTGGCAACGGTGCCAAAAATTTTTATAATGCCCAAAATACACCTCCAATTGAAGAAGAAATTAGTTGTTGTCAAATATAGTAACCCAACTAGGTTGGTGTCGATCCCTCAAGGAATAGTCTAGAAATCTATCTCAAAATTATTACAATTACTAGGTTGTGCAGGAAAGTAAAAGAGGGAATTTTGTGTAATTAAAAAAAGAAAATAATTGGTTGATCCTTGTTGTAAACAATCTAAGATGAACACTAGCCTTGTATTCCCCAAGCTTCTAAACACAGTAGGCTTATCGGGAACTTGTCGAACAATTCCAATATCTTGCATGCAGAATCGATAAGTTATGTACCTTCTACAATCTTTTGGATGAGCAGAAGGATTTCACCTTTTACCTTTTGAGCCTCATGATGTCTCCTTTCTAACTCTTATCTTGATCCTTGTTATCTATTACCTTTTGATTCTCTAGATTTTATATGACAGTTAATCAGTCATTCACTATATTCCATGATTAGCATGGGTCGAAAATTAACTTTAAATTACTGTTGTGATTTTCTTTTCCTAGTCACTACTCCTCTTTAGGAGTAAGTAGTAATAATTTAGGTAGGATCTTAACGTTGGACACTTCTAAGATATCAATAAGAACAAAGAAAACCCAATACATAAAAAAATATTTATCTAGAATGACTTGGAACTTCCTCTACTTCGTTAATCCACCTGGGTTTCCACAATCCTAGCTAAGGGAATTAGCCTCCCATAGTCATGAGATCAATCATTGTATCCACAGACAAAATTACAAAATCAGTCTCACAATAATGAAAGAATAAATCCCAAAGACATGAGTAACATAACAAAAACAACAAGATGTTTGAGAACTTGACCCCAAAGGGGCCTCTTTCTCAACCAATAAATATGTGAATGTTTATTTCTGAATTAATGTGTGAATTAATTAAACAAAACTTAAAAGGGTATTTATAGGTTACAAGAAACTTTATAAATCACATCTTAACTAATATAGGAAAACCTAATTTCCCTTACAAATAGAACTTAAAAACATCATAGGAGTGTGTTTGGGATACATAGAAACCCTAGGAAACAATTTCAGAACAATTCGGGAAAATCACTGTCAATGGCTACCTACTCTCTGTACCTATGGTTTGGCATAGGGCACAGGTTGTAACTGCGGTCCTGACACTGGACACAGGTGTAGACTGCAGTTAAAAATCCTACAGCCTAGATCTTGGGATTTCAAACTCTGGCACTAGGTTTTTCCACCTGCGGTACATAGGTCCTACATACGGTCCGTAGGTTGACTTGATAAGTTTCGAGAGTCATATTTTCAGCTCTTCTGTGATTATAGAACATGCTTTGATCATGAACAAGAAAGAAAGTGTCCTGAACATCCTTAATTACACCAACAATGAAAATACATTTTTTCCTTTTTTTCATGAAATTAGCATCCAAAAAAGATTTCTTGCAAAACACTCCAAAAACACCTTAAATCAAACAAAGTAACCTTAAGTACATGCATATTCTTATAGCTTTAAGCATCGCATGTGCTATATTTCTATAGAATATTAGAGTCATGGGTCTAGGCCACTTCCTAACCACTGCAAATTTCTTTGGATTCCCCATGATCCATTAACTAGAAACAACATGACCCATATAGTTCACAATATTTAAGTAAAACTCACATTTAGGGAACTGCACATACAACCATTGATCCTTCAATATTTGCAACACAAGGCGACAGTGATCGACTTAATCTGCCTCACTGTTGGAATACAAAAAATATCATCAATAAATGCAATTACGAATAGATCAAAGAACTGACAGAAAATCCAGTTCATAAGATCCATAAATGATGTCAGGGCATTAGTCAAACTAAAGGACATCACCAAAAACTCAAAAATTTACCACACCAGGTTCGAAAAGAAGTCTTAGGTATATCTACTTCCCTAATCATCAACTTATGGTAACATGGTTAAAGATAAATATTGGAGAAGTACTTAGCACCTTAAAGCTGATCAAAGAGATCATCAATCCTAGGAAGTGGATACTTATTTTTCAAAGTAACCTTATTAAACTGGAGGTAATATATATATATATATATATATATATATATATACAAAGGGACCCATCCTTCTTACGTATAAATAGTATCAAAGCACCCCAAGGAGAGTAACTACAACAAATAAACCCTTATCTAGAAGATTTTTCAACTTCTCCTTAAGTTCCTTTAACTCAGCCGGAGCCATTCTATAGGGAAGGATAGAAATAGGATGAGTTTCTAGAAAAAGATCAATCCCAAAATCAATTTCCCTAACTAGAGGAACACTAGGGAGATCATCGGGTAACACCTTGGGGAACTCACAGACCACTGGGATAGATTTCAAAAATGGACCTTTGTATCTAGAATCCTTTGCATACACTAGATGGTAGAGGCACCCCTTGTAAATCAGTTTCTAGGCTATAAGATATGAAATGAACCTCCCCTTAGACATTAGGAAACTCCCTATCACCTCAATCACTGGCTTATTAGGGAAGTTGAAATTGACCCTTTGGGTCCGATAATTAATAGATGCATAACACAAAATGCAACCAATCCATCACATAAATCAAATCAAAGTCTAACATGTCCAACTCTATCAGATCTATGAAAGTCTCCCTACCATAGACCAATATCACACAACCCCTATAGATATTTCTATGGAAAATAAATTGAACAATTGGGGTGGTGATCTGAGGTGGATTTATGCACCTCTGTGTTGTTAGCCGAGCTTATTTAGCCTAGTTTTGAGGAATTATAGTGTGCTTAATGTGTTAATAATGATATAAATGAGCATCTAAGTGTTAATGTTCTTGATTACAATGTTTAAGGTGTGTTTCAAGCATTTTTGGAATCAAATTATTCACTTAGAGTTAAACGAGAAAACTAGTGTTACTAGCTTGAGCTATGCGTTGTTCTAGTTGATCTCAAGGGAATCTAGTGAGCGTAATGAGTTAATAATAATATGATTGTATAATTAAATTTGGATAAACTTTTTTAAAGTTTTTAAGGTTCAATTTATTCAATCCAAGAGTCAAAATAATAAGTTAAAGATCAAAAGGGAAAAACTAGTTCTTAGCTTAAGTTTCTAGTTCACCGTCTTGGATTGTCTGTTGTTTAGAGCACTAATTCGCGGTGTTTGATGATATAGTAAGTTTTTTATGTTGATTATAATGATATATGGAAAATAAAAAATCTGGAAATAAATTAGAAAAATCATCACAAAGCTTGGAATGGATAGACAAAAGTAAGGGACAAGATTTGATGTAAAATAGACACTTTGGAGTCATTAGCGCATCGCGTACCTTAGGGACCACTATAATGTCAAATAAATGTCCCTGGGGGATTAATAATGGAACAAAAACAGTGTGTGGCCACGATTATGGGGTGAATATGATCCTAGGTACCGTAAAAGAAGGCGCAATGTGGACCCAAGTTCAATTTTGGAAATTTTGTTATCCTATAAATAGGACACTTAAACATGATGCTAAACACCTTGGAAGACCTTAAAACTTTGAGGGAGGCTGGATAAAACTTCAAAAAGGGTTTAAATTTCATTAACTTAGTTTGTTTTCTTGATATTGTCATGTATTCATCGATCATGATTAAAGTTATGTCCATGAGCGTCTAAAAGCCCTTTTTTGGGTTTAAGGCCAATAACATGAGTTCTATTGTTATGAATTGATTTCGTTTTGATTATTTATCATATTTGGTAATTTATTTAACCTTTTTATTACTATTTTAAGGATTCATGACCCTTATAATACATTCGTACTCATCTTGTGAGCCAGGAAAGTGGAACAAGAGGATAGAACGTGGGGTAAATAGAATAGGATTGTAATCTTCTAAAGAGTGAAGTTATAATGTTCATTTAGGATAGGAATATACCTAAGTTACATATTTAGTTCACTTAAAGGATGAAGTATGAATGTTTTTAACTTAGTTCTGACATCCCCGCTCAACGATGTAGTTGTAAGTCTAAGCTAGATAGGTGACTAGAGGCTCGGAGGACCATAGTCATAATATCAGCCCCGTGAATATAAGACCAAGTTAAGTAACATAATCAATGAAGTTCAATAGAATAATATGATTGTTTGTAGAGCCTTAACCCTGGGTTTCTCCTCATTGATTTTCCAAGAATTTTAATTTACCACATTGTTTAATTTACTTTTAGTTTATAACTCTCAAACACTTTTGGTTAAGTTTGCACTTGATTAATCTCAATAGTGAACTAAAATTGGATAGTTTCTGAATACTAGTCCCTATGGGATCAATACTTGGATTTTATAAGGCCACTTTATTATCTAGTGAAACCACGTGCACTTGCATGTGCGCTTGGGTGCAACAATTTTATGGTGCCGTTGTCGGACATTTGTAATTTGGTAACTGCTTTAGTTTTAATTTTACTCTTTAGATTTCTTTGGAGCTTTTAACTTGGTCTTGGTTTTGAATTTTTTTGGTACAGGTTAACAGGCTAGTAAGTTGGCAAGAGACTGGGAATTTGTTGAAACAGACCTCGAGCCCAAACAAAACTTACACCAAAGGAGGATTGAAGTAGTCCTTCTTTACTGTATTATGTAAATACACAAAGAACAAGATATTCCTCCTCCTATGGCTGAGAACCCACCAGCCCACATGAAAGTTTGCAATATGGCATTCTTAGTTGCAATAAATTTTACCTCACCTATTTAAAAATCATCTTCTGGAGGTAGATTTGATATGAAGAAAAAATGGTGCAGATCTTGCATAGTAGTGGATAATTCACTGGGCTATCACATGAAGATCAACAAGTTCACTTGCAGAGCTTTTTGGCGATCAGTGACATATTCATCCCTACGGGTACATTGACTGATTATGTGAGACTAACACTTTTCCCACTTTCACTATTGGGTAAAGTGAAGAAGTGGTTGAACGCTGAGCTGGAACATTCAATAATAACATGGGATGACTTAGCCTAGAATTTCCTCATCCGCTTCTTTCCATTTGGCAAGACTATAAGACTTCACAGTAAGATTTTGAGCTTTAAACAGAGGCCAAATGAGAATCTTTATTATGCTTAGGAGATATTCAAGTCTCTTCTTCGAGACTGTCCACATCATCAGTAGACAAATAAGATATTAGCTCACACATTTGTTGAATCAGTTGACCATAACACAAATTTTGCTAGATTCAGCTACAGGTTATCAGGGTCTAAAAAAGACTTATGATGAGCTATATGCATTATTGAATCATATTGCACAAGGAAAAATAAATTGGAATGGTAATGCCACAAGACGATCAATGAAAAGGATGGATTCATGATCGAAGTTCACAGTGTTGCAGCCTTAGCTGCCCAACTATCAGCCCTACAAAACTAAACGATGACTTATATTAGTAAGTTGGGTGTGCAGCAGTCTCAAGCTCAGGTGAATGCAGTGCAGCAGACTCTGGGATGGTGTGAGTTTTGTGGCAATAGTGGCCACACTACATATATGTGTTGTGCAAATCCTGAGTTGGTCAATTTTGTGGGTAATGCTCAAAGAAAAAATTATGGTAATGCCTACAACCAAAATTGGCAGTCTCAAGCACCAAATTATTCATGGAACAATAATTAGCAATACCAAAAGTAGTAAAACACACTGATTAGTAATATAGAGGACAACCTAAAGAAGATCATATCCACCCAAGAACAAATGCTTGTTGAACTCAAAAATTAGGAAGTACTTCAGAAGTAGTTGGGGTATCAGTTGGGGAAAATGCAGTAGGTACAAAATACCATGCCTCAAGGTGGTTTTCCTAGTGACAATGAGTATCCTAGACAATTAATGACAATTACTTTGAGGGGTGGTAATGAGTTGACTGATAGACCTCCAAAGACAAATAAAGAGGTAGTTGGAGAGTTAATTCCTCAAAACGGTTGTAGAAAAAGTTGTTGATTATTTGAGGAAGTCTGAGTACTTAAAAACTAAAATTGTTTAATAGATTAAGGAGAACCCACCACCTCCATTTCCATAGAGTCTAAGAAAATAAAAGTAGGATGCATGCTTCAAGAAGTTCTTTGACACGTTCAGAGAGCCCCACATTAACCTTCCTCTTTTAGATATTTTACAGGGAATGCCTAAGTAAGTTGTGTACTTGAAGGATGTCATAACTAATAAAATTAAGCTGCAAGATGTTAAGACAATAACACTCACTAGGAGTGTAGCTCTGTGGTGATGTAGAAGATGCTCAAAAAGCTTAAGGACCACCCGGGGAGGTTCACTCTCCCAATTTAGATTGTAGTAGCAAGGTGGTCCACACACTGAGTGATTTAGGGGAAAGTATAAATTTCATGCCTCTATTATTGTTCAACACCTTGGGCTTCGGGAAGCTGAAATTATGCTCTGTTCTACTCCAACTAGTAGACCAAACCATAATCCGTCATGAAGGAATCATCGAGGTTGTTATGATCAACGATGTAAGTTTATTAGACCTGCTGATTTTATTGTTTTGGAATATAAAGCTGATAATAGGGTGATGATTATCTTGGGATGTCTATTCTTGGTGACGTTTGGAGCGTTGATTGATGTGTGAGAGGGCACTCTCACAATAAGGTTAGATGATGAAGAGGTGGTCTTCAAGGTTTACAAATAAACCAACACACTATACCATTACAAATATTTATGTATGATTACAGTGATGGAAGTGGATGAGGGTGGGGTGCTGGAGCCTAATCCACCAAAGACCTCATCGGACTCTCTCATTGTCCTGTCCAAGCCACTATTACCTAAGCCCAAAGTGATGCTGATTGATGAGACTGAAAAGGATATTATTTAAAAAGCTATTCACTTTGAGAGAACACACTTAAGAGGTTAGAAACAAATGAGAATATGACCTCCAAACATGAGGAAGAAGATGAAGGAAAATGGATGAGTGATGTTGGGTCGTGTCACAACACTAAATTAGGTGATGCTTGGGAGGCAACCTAAGTTAAGGTAGGTTTTATTCTTAGTATTTTAGTTTTTACTTCATGTATTATTTATTTTTATTGAGTTACAGGTTGATAGAAAGTCTGAGTACTAGAAACTTGAGCTAAGGAGCATGGAAAGGACTAAGTTTTGGGTCCCCAGACACTTTTGATGTATAAAGATGCTACTATCTAGGCCTAGAGGCCTCAGGAAGTATTTTTATCTCTACTTTTGAGAATAATTTTGGGACAAAGTAGATTTTTAATTGTGGGGTAAGAAAATTCCCATTGTTTCAGGTGAAGTGATGTTGTAGGGTATTGAGTCTTAGTTGTTTTTCTAGGTTTTGGGAAAATCTGAAAAAATATTACAAAATGATTTTCTCTTTTTAGCTTTAGTTGTTTGGGTCAGTTTAGTAAGTGAACACTTCACCCTCTCCATGGTTGTTCTTTTTGGTTATTTTCCATGGGGGCACCATTTGAAACCAGTATCCTTTTTCTTTTTAGGAGTAAACTTTTAATTTTTTTTGTGTTAGGAATGAGTAAGATGTTCTTGTTGGTTTTATGTGTGATTACATGATGCAATTTTTTTTTAATATAAAAAGTAGGTTGACTGTGTGAATGACTACTTTTGAGACTCCTCGTCTTATGATTATGACTTTTTTACATTGATGGCATAATGTAGAAATCATGTGATTCTTTGTTTGAGGTTCTATGATGATTCTATTTGAGTTGAGCATGTTCCATGTGTGATGTAAGGTTGTTGTGTATTCCTTGTTTCAATCAATGTAAAGAACTTTCATGATGTGTGTGCATTGCGAAATAAGGAGTGTGGGTTTAGGAGATGATATAGGCATTTCTTTTATAACCATGTTTCATAACCATTTTGACCTTCCATTGTACATAATCCTATTTAGCCCCATTGAGACTTTAGCTTGTTTTGTTTTTCAGCCTCATATGTAGCCTGTATCTCCTTCTTTGATTGATTGAAATTTGATCCAAATCTCCTACGTGCTTTAGTGTAAAGTTAAGTTGGTTAAGGAGTTAAAAATTGAGGCAAGAGAAAGATTAAATTAAAGCTCCAAAGTAATTGTTATTGGTGTGTACAATTGATGTGTTGTGGTTGGGAGTGAAAAAAAATTATGCTGAAAATTTAATCATGAATTAATAGATAATCCTCCCTTACATATTGTATATGAGTGAGCTTAATGAAATGGTTAAAAAAAAGATACATGTAGATTGAAGTGGTGGAAATTGGTTGTTAGAGGTGGAGTGAATGAAAAGTGTGATGTATTAATTCGCTTAGTGAAGATTGTTCCTACCCGTCCCTTAACATACAGTACAACCCTTAAAGACCTATTTGATCCTAAGCTTCACCATTCTGGCATTAGTAGAGTATTACACTAAGGGAAATCCTATGGTTCATCATGTGTAACTTGTGAATTCTTGGTGAGAGTTGGCGTAATTTATATCTTATATCCAATTTTTAATACATTGCATCTATGTAAGTGAGTATGGGTAAGTCTCTTTTGGTGAGGGAAAATGTTTTATAATAGTTTGATGATTTGTGTGATGTCTTTGATTGAGAATTATATATGACAACTTTGTGAGTCAATTCTTGTGGCTAGGATGTTTTGGAGTAGCGTTCTTGAGCTTTCAATTGTGTGTATAACATGCTTAGTGTAAAAACTCGCACTTTGTGTAGTCATGGTAGTACTATATTGAGTATCTTGATTTATATAGAGGTATGAGTTTTCTCTTATTATGATTCTTATAGTAAGGAGTTTTTCGAGGACGAACAAGGCTTTAAGTATGGGGTTGTGATTTAAGGTAGATTTCTGCATCTCAATGTTGTTATCAAAGCTTATTTAGCCCTTTTAGAGGAATTTTAGTGTGCTTAATGTGTTAATAATTATATAAATTAGCTTATAAGTGTAAAAGTACTTTATTTCAATGTTTAAGGAGTTTTTCAAGTAAGTTTGAAATCAAATTGGCCAGTTACAGTTTAATCGAGAAAACTAGCATTACTAACTTCAGCTATGTGTTGTTCTAGTTGATCTCGAGGGATTCTAGTGTGATTAATGAGTTACTAATGATATTAATATGTAATTATGTGTGTAACAACTTGTTTAAAGTTTTTAAGGTTTAATTGAATCAAACCAAGAGACAAAACAATAAGTTAAAGATCAAAAGGGCAAATTTAGTTCTTAGCTTATGTTTCTAGTTCACCGTACTGGATTGTGTGTTGTTTTGAGCTCTAGTTCTTGGTGTTAAACTATTTAGTATGCTTTTTTTATCTGATTATAATTATTTATGGAAGATACACAATATTTAAATCAATTGGAAACAACATCATAATGCTTTGAATGGATAGACAAAAGTAAGGGACAAGATTTGACGTAAAACAGACACTTTGGAGTCATTAGCGCATCACGGAACGTAGGGACTCCTATAAGATCTGAAACACGGCCTTGGGGGATTAATGAGGGACCAAAAACTGATTGTTTCCACTATTATGGGCCAACACAGACTCTAGGTACCGCAATAGAAGGTGCGACTCGGACCCAAGTTCAATTTCAACAATTTTGTCCTCCTATAAATAGGACACTTAAACACAATGATATAAACATTGGACGACCTTAAAAATTTTTGGTAGGCTGGATAACACTTCCAATTGGTTTTTTATTCATATCTTTATTTTTTCTCTTGGATTTTATCATGTATTCACCTATCGTGATTACGGTTATGTCCATGAGTTCTATTGTTATGAATTGATTTAGTTCTGATTATTTATCATATTGGGTTGTTTATTTATCCTTGTTATTACTATTTTAAGGATTTTCTAACTTTAGAATACATCCGTTGTCATCTTGTGAGCTCGAAAGGAGGTAAAAGAGGATCGAACGTGGGGTAAATAAAATAGGATTGTAATCTTCTACATAATGAAGTTATAATTTGCATTTAGGACAAGAATATACGTAAGTGACCTATTTGGTTCACTTACAGGATGAAATATGAATGTATTTAACATATTTCCCATATCTCCACTCAAAGATGTAGTTGTGGGTCTAATTTAGATAGGTTACTAGAGCCTTGGAAGACCATAGTCATAATATCAACCTCGTGAATCAACAACCAAGGTAAGTAACATATTCAATGAGGTTCAATAGCATAGTATGACTATTCATCGAGCCTTAACCCTGGTTTTCTCCTTATTGATTGTCCAATATTTTTAATTTACCGCATCTTTTAATATACTTTTAGCTTATAACTCTCAAACACTTTTGGTTACATTTGCATTTGATTAATCTTAATTGTGAACTAAAGTTGGACAGTTTCTTAACACTAGTACTAGTGGGATAGATACTTGGATTTTATATGGCCACTTTACTGCTAGGTGAGACCACGTACACTAGTGTGTATTCTTGGGCGCAAATGGTGGACACAGAGAAGGGATTTAGAATACACTCAGGATCAAAACCAAAATGAATATCCACATAAGGGGTCACATAAGAGAGTGTAGAAAAGTTTGAGCATACTAGTAACAACATCTGAGGCCACCTCAAAATCTTGGTGGGTGACAAGAGAGTACAGATGGTTTCAAACAGTGTACAATCTATAATTAGAAGTACCAACCTTCGGTGATGGAGCTGATGAAGTAGAAAAAAATATCATATTTTCCCTAGAAGCAAACCTAGAAGGACAATCCCTCTACAAATGACCAAACTGACCACATTTAAATCTCTTGTTCCACCCTTCTTCACAAACACCACAATGCACCTGACCATAAAATCTTCAAGGGGGATTTGATGGAGCTGACTGAGCCCCACTAGTATGAGGCTAGGTACCCTGTTCCATTGGACCATCACTATTCTAAAAATGACGATCTCACAATGGCTTCGGATAAGGAGCTATAACCATAGAGTAGGAATCAAAATTACCCCACCTCTTCTTAGACTATTTTCCACTATCTCTACTGCTCTACTGTTCTACTGCAGACCTTCACCCTTATTCAAGCTTCAAAACTTCTTATTCTGCCTTTCACTCATCTCTTCTTGCCTTTTCTTTCCTTCTTCTACTTTTTGAATATACACCACATACACCACTAGTCTAGAGATATCCATACCTTTGTTCAACAAGGTAGTTTTCTTCCTAAGATCAAATTATGGGATAACCTGAAAGCTAACTTCCCCATTCTAGCCCTCCTGGTAGACACTAATTTCTGTAGCATATCTTGATAGCTGATGAAAATTCAAGTCATAATTCTTCACTTTCATCCTGCCTTGCTTCAAATTCACAAATTCCTCAGCCTTCACCTCCCTCAACTCCTGAGGAAAGAAACAATCAAGAAAATTACTAGAGAAGTCATCCTGCAAAGCGGACTCAATATCATCTCCCCTAGACTGATCCTATTCCTCATACCACTGGTATGCCATACCCTTTACCTGATAAGAAATAACTCTACAACCTCTACATTAGTAGCATGCATCACACAAAAAAAAATTCCATCTCATCAATGAAATTTTGAGGATCTTTATCAACTTTAGAACTAATGAAAGCTGAAGGACACAACCTCACAAATTGTCCAACTCTAATGACCTTAGAAGATGGTGAAACAGAAGAAACACGCTCAATCTTAGAGACCACCAACTAGGTAAGCAAATAGATCATTTTGCAAAACTCAGCATTAGACATACTTATCTCGAGGTATCCGAGGAGGTCTAGGGGAATCAGTGGAACTCCACTATGGAAATAAGAATAAGTGACCCTAGAACGGGTCTGAACTCCTTAAGTAAGATGAGTTCTGTCATCATTGTCCTCAGATGGGATAGAGTAATTTGCACGAGCATCAAATCTTCTGGGAGGCATGATCTGAAAAGTAAACATACAAGAATTAGGGGAAATTTCAATATCTTAGACTCTATAGCACTAAATAGAAAAACAAGAAAGGGAAACATTCCTAAATGACTCATAGTGTCTCCTTTATAAGTATGATGCACACCCATAAAAAGACTCTACTTGACACGACTTTATGGATACCCAATGACACCAAACCTGGTGCTCTAATAACAACTTTGTCACAACTTGAACCAGGGCCTTCTGTGATGGGCATCTCCAGTCCAGCAAGGACAAAAGACCACCCCTACACCTAACCAAATAGAAAATAATGCCCTCAACAGCAGATGAATCTCAAACATATAAAAAGATAACATAAGATAATCTTAAAGAATTTTAAGACATATCTATAACTGATTACCAAGAAAAACAACCAACCAAAATTACCACCCAAGTCCACAGTAATCCACAAATCCTTCTAATAAAACCAAAACTGATAAATTATCGAGATATGTCCCCGACCCGGATAATTATAATGAAAATATAAATGATAATGTAAACTCTAAACTCTAATCTATGAATGGGAACAAATGAAATGTCCAAGTCTTCTGGTGAATGAAAGCTCACCACTTCACCACCAACTATTGACGAAATAAGCCGATCCACTTAACTCTGCACAAGAAAAGTAGAAGTATTATCGGTGCCTACATCGCATGGGGATATAGCATCTGGAGATGGTTAGTAGGTTGAGCAATAGAATATAACTCAAGGATAAGGGATAAAATAAAGCCTAGTCAAATCCAATTCAAAACCATGTGAACATCATCATATACATACACAAATAATATGCCGGGAAAGGGTACAAGGTTTAGCATGCACATTGAAACTTTTTCTTGGATTGTGTAGCTCAATCGTCATAATATAAGAAGGAACCCACAAACTATATGGGTACAACTCTTCCTTAGATAGAAGGGCCCAGTATGTGTAGCCACATGAACAAGAGGATATACATATACACCATGGGGGACTCGAACTTCTCGGCATAATAAGGTGACCTAGGCACCCAATCATGTAATATAATATAAGGGACTTGAATCTCCCAATCATATAGTAAGGAGGACTCAAACCACCCGATCATTTAGAATCCTGCATCAGCAACCATGGTTTCCAGTATTGGTACCTCGGAAACTCAACTTTAATGAATCAGATACACAACCCTCATTAAAGCCCAACTAATACATTTATCACATAATCCCATTCATTAAAACATAATACATTGTTCGTACAATTATACCAACTACACTTGCAATGTAACAACAACATGCCATCATAATTCCATTATTTTAGGAAAAACGACTCCCTTTGTTCATTAAATCAAACCACCATGTTTCAATAACCTCTTTATACAATGAGATTGTTCCAAAAATAGTTCAATGCAATTTTACACATACTCAAAACAACTTTGATAAAATTTGGTTGGGGTTATTACCAATTCAATTATCAATATTCACAAAATTTCAAGAATTCACAATCCCGTAGTTTATTCACCATACCTATGCATCGAAGTCGTTTCAAAATCACCATTTAAAACAAAACCAGTGCATATACAAACATGAATTATCACGTAAATAACAATCATTTAAAATCCTCAACCCATGATAAAAAACCAACATCAAAACCATATGAATAATACTTGAAAACACATGCTTTTAAAAAAATAATAATAGGGGAAGAGTAAAATGACTAAAAGATTCTCAATTATGGAAAAGAAACCTTGAATTGACCCCAAGATGCTCAACCTTGAGAAAACCCTAACTTGATTTGATTGAAGGAATTTGAGAGAGTAAAGAGGGTTTCTGATTTGTTAAAGTGTAAAAAATAATGCCCCAAAGGTGTATTATGTATGTGGGATCTAAATGGGTAAAGAGGGAAATATCCAAAGTGCCCTCAACTTAAGAACTAAAAAATTATCGCTAGTGACTATGGGTCACACGGCGATTCGTAACAACACGTTGTGACTCATCACACCAAGTCATAGCCAAGATAGTGTCATTAGGCACAAATACTGTTGAACCTATGACTTATATTATTTAACTCATTAGGGATCCCTACGACTCGTAGGATCCTAGTTGTCACTAGGACAACAACTTTTGGAACACACACTGGTTTGACCATGATTGGGACATCTTAACTCATAATGAGTCCATACGACTTTTTGGGAGCCACTCATACACATAATAGATAACTTATCCACACATACACATCAGGCTACGATTTGGGTCCTTACGACTCGTAAGGGTAGTCGTAATTAGGACAATGAGGATAAAATTTTAGAATTTTTCAAGGACCAAGAATAGAGGGTGTTGCATAGGTAAACCAAAGATGCATAGGAAATATTGAACTCCCAGATAATCACCAGACTATACGATCCTGAAAGTTAGTTCATCCACCCAAGTCTATATCTCTGAAATACAACATGCATGTTTGGAGATCCCGTCAACTTATCTAACTAGAGCTCCAGTCAACCTGTCTAACTGAATCCTACTCTTTACTACAATACCTCATCGTGATATACACTGCTTATTAATAAAGTTATCTCTATCACAAATAGTTTTCATTCTCGCTACAGAACATATCGAATTCACCTGAGCTAGTGAAACTGCGGAGATGTGTATGAAGTCTGACTCCTCAATAATAGGTGCTGAAGTTGTAGCCTGATTACCTTGAGAAATGGTTTGAGTACCCTAATCGAAAGAAGAAGAAATCTCCCAAGGGACCTGAGCTGCATCATAACTCTTATTAGACTGGGGTGTTGCTAAACCTGATGTAGACTCACCATCAACTTAATAAGAGGTAGACTCCAGATCCTCCTAATACTGGGATCCAACTCTATCCTTCTCCTCACTAAAACTAATACCTGACTACTACTTTTTCTCTCATGAAAATAGAAGTTAACTCATCTTCTCTATCATTAGAATGGGAAGAGTGTGGTGGTGAAGTCGTGGATGACTTTATTCGGGTCCTATACTATCAAAACATATTGGTAAAGTCTGGGGCCCTATCTGTGGTGGTGCTGGCTGATAGCCCAACATAATAAGAGTTGGTGCAAGCTGATAGCCTGGCAGATTGACAGCCCTAGCTATAGCCTACTCTGTGCCTGCCCCTGAGTCTAGAGTGGGACCAAGGATGTACTATCCAAACTTACTAGATACTCCTCAATGCATCCACTTTGTTCAGGAGACTTATTACGCAATCTTTATTGTATTCCCTTCTTCTTACTAGCCTTGATTCCATTATACCTATTAAAATAATTGTTAGTGATTGAAACACAATACCAAAAAAACAAAAATATCATATTTTGAACCAGTAGCCACCTATGAACCCTACCTATAGACCTTAGGTAGAACCTATGGGGTTATAGACAGCCTTCATAGGTACCATACAAAGATCTGAACCTCCTGGACTTCAAGTCTCATGCCTATGAGGCTACCTATATGCTCGTAGTTACCACTTACGAGCTTATTAATAGGTTTTTTAGGTTCCAACTGAGGACACGTCAAATTTTCCTAAAATTTCCTTCCACCACAAATAAAATTCTAATTTTTAGAACAATTTCAAACTCTACACCATGAATCACTTTAAGTACCATAGGTATTACACACATTGTTCATATTATTCAAATTCTACTTCCAATTTTATTTTTGTCATAGGTTTCCGGAAATAAGAATCATGGATCAACTTGGATTTCACAAATTTTAGGCTTTAATTATTTTAAGAACTATGAGAATTTAATAAATTCAAGTAAATTTCAAGCATAGTCTCAAGTTCAAAATGAAAGAACAAAAATTTCTAAAAAGATTAGAGTGAAGAAATCTTTCCTTAATTTAAAGAATGTAGAGCTGAAGATGACAATTTTCTTTATCCTTAAGCTATGCAAATACTTTATGCAAGTGTAGTGAGAAGGAGTGGGTATTTCATTTTGTACTTGTGAATGGGAGGTAAACACTTTGTAATCAAGTGGAAGTTTTGAATTTGAAAGGTTTGGGGCACTAAAGGTCCAATTTTAAGGGTTTTAAAAGGGTTGGTAGGCCAGATTGGGTCGGGTCTATAGGGACCAACTCAAAAAAAATTTAAAATATTTCAACCATGGAAGACCCTACCTACGACTCTACTTATGAGTCGTAGGTTGTACCTATGATCCCCATAAGTAGAGGTCGTAGGTTGGTCTTGTACCCCTTTTTCCTCTGATTCTTATGATCCCAACTTACAGGACCATAGATAGGGTCCATAGGTACAACTTTAGAGACTCAAAATTTTTTCTAATTCACATAACTCAACTTACACATCATGGGTTGGACTTACGATCCCATAAGTAGGGTTGTAGGTCCACTTACTTGGATTTGTCTAAAATTTTGCAATTTTTTCCATTTTCAGGTGTTTCTCAATACATTTAACCTACAAAACAGAAACAAAGTGAACACTAACACCTTGGGTTGCCTCCCAAGCAGTGCTTAATTTAACATTTCAGCACGACGTGGTTATGTTGGATACTCAGAATTCACCAACAATCCCATGGGTTTCCTCCAATGCAGAACTTCGTTTAACATCGAGGCATGACTTAGTTACCTTGGCTACTCAGATTTTTCTAAGGCTAACGTCCTCACACACTTTCAATTCCTCCATGTTTCCCACGTAATGCTTGACATGATGCCCATTCACTTTGAATGGGGCATCACCATCTTGTACTATCTTAATTTCACCATGTGGAAATACTTTAACCATGGTGAATGGTCTAGAGCACCTAGACTTAAACTTGTCAGAAAACAAGCAAAGTCTCAAATTATACAACAAAACCATATCACCGGGCTGCAATAATTTTTTCTCAATCTTCTTATCGTGGTACAACTTCATCTTTTCCTTGTACAAAGTTGAACTCTCATAAGCACAGAGGTGGAATTCATATAAATAATTCATCTTTCCCAACCTCAAATATGCAGCATCACTTTACAGAAAATTCAGCTTCTTTAAAGCCTATAGTGACTTATCCTCAAGTTTGACCAGCAAGTGGAATGCCTTGCCATACACAAGCTGATAAGGAGATACACCTATGGGAGTTTTGTAAGCTATTTGATAGGCCAAATGTTCATCATCTAGATTTCTTTACCAATCAATCTAGTTAGCATTCACAATCTTTACCAAAATGGACTTGATTTCATGATTAGAAACCTCAACCTACCCCACTTGTATGTGGATGGTAAAGTTTTTCCACCTAATGTTTCATACCACATTTCTCAAGTAGGACCTTAAATAGATGATTTTAGAAATAGGACCCACCATCACTAATGATAGAATGTTGAGTATCAAATAGAGAAAATATGTTTTCCTTATAAAATATTGTGACACTGCGACACTCATTATAGGGAAGTGAAACTACTTTCATCTACTTTGATATATAGTAGACTACCACCAAATGTGCTTCATGCCACAGGAACTCATAAATAGGTCCATTAAATCAATTCCCCACACATCAAATAACTATTACTCAAGAATAGATATCATGGGGAGTTCATGCTTTCGTGAGATATTTCCCTTTCATTTGCATTGGTCAAAGGCACAAGAATAACCATGTGCATCTTTATATATAGTTGGTCAATAGTTACCACATTGCAGAATTTTTTGGGGTGTACGAGTACCACCATAGTGACCCCCAAATAGAAACAAATGGAAGGCCTCAAGAATGCTTATCATCTCAACTTCGGGAACACACCTATGAATTACACCTTCCACACACACCAAAAATAAGTAAAACTCATCCCAAAAAAACTTTCATCACTAATGCATATATCATTTCACTGCTGAAATGATATATATTCCGGGATGAGATCACTTGCTAAATAATTGGCAAAATCAGCAAACCAAGGAATTATGTCTTATGATACTTCCAAGACCCGCTCATCTAGAAAAGTATCATCAATATCAAGCTTATCCCTTAATTTAAGCATCTCCTCCTCTTGTAGGTGGGATATATGGTTTAGAACCTGGTTTTTTGTGCCCTTATGATCCTTCACTAGAAAGTCAAACTTTTGCAGTAATAGTAACCACCAAATCAACCTAGGGTTCACATCTTTCAATCACCATAATTTTAGCACTATCAACCTCTATTCCATTTTTCAAAATCTTGTGCCCAAGAACTATGCCCTCCTTAACTATGAGTGGTACTTCTCCCAATTCAAAACCAAGTTGCACTCCTCACATCTCTAAAGTGAATTTGCAAAGTTGGCCAAACAATTATTAAATGAGTAACCCCCAATTAAGAAATCATCCATAAAGACCTCAATTAGTGTCATCCACTATATAAGAAAACATGGACATCATTCAACGTTGAAAGGTGGTAGGAGAATTACAAAGTACTAAAGGAATCCTCTTGAATGCAAGCATACCATACAGACATGTGAAAGTGGTTTGCATTACAAAGTACTAAAGGCATTCTCTTGAATGCATGTGTACCATACGGACATGTGAACGTGGTTTTCTCTTGGTCTTTGAGGACAATAGAAATTTGATTATACCTCTAATATCCATTAATAAAACAATACCATCATCTACCTTTAATACGGTCTAATATCTGGTCCATGAATGGTATAGGTGTAACACCCCGTACTTTTACCTAGCTTAAATTCATCCCAAAAATATCAAAGACTTTCTTTAAGGATGAATACACTTTTATACATGTGGAACTTTCAAGATTTTGACTTTTCATTATGTGGGAAATTGAATAAGCTTCCCATTAATACCAAATTCGCACAAATCCGACACCCGAGCAAAGAGTTAGAGCCATTTTAGTAAGACAATTTACCGCCTGGTACTCTAGCACGTCACGGAGGCAGTCCAAATAGAATTTGTCCTTTTTTAGTAGGACAACAGAATACCACCGCACCGCGCCACTAGCCTTTTCCCCAATTTTTGCTTTCCAGTGTGACTCCGCGATCATGGCGCATCATGCCAAAGGGAAAATTCGCAATCAGTGAGGCACCATTATGGCGCTGCATCACGCCATCAGCCCAATTCCCTGTTTTCCTCTTTTTAGTGGAACAACACAATAGTGGCGTGTCGTGCTAGGTTCCCAGTTCAGAAAATTTACACAAAAAATTAAAAGGATGCCCAGTGTTAAAACAGTCCTTTCCCACAATTTTACTATGCCCAGATATGGGATTTAATCCCTAAAAACGTCCTTAGCTACTCATTATTCAATGCATCCCCAAATTAAAAAACATTCTCTCTCAAAGAGGCAAAAACCCTAGTTCAAGAAATCAAGAATGGGTCTCAAGATTTCTTCCAAGAACCTTTAAGAAAGAATCTTCCAAGGTATGTTAGATGTTCATCCATGGATCGTTACCTTCCATGGAGCCCAAGAATCATTTTTCAAAATACAAGATTTATGATTTATGATTTCCATGTTTGAATTAGATTGAATTCATGTTTATGGTGTTATTTGAGGTTTAATCCATAATTTAGATTACAAGTTCCAAAAATTGATTCTAGTATGTGTTGAATTACATGATATTCATGATAAACCCTTCAATTTGTAAGTTGATTGTTGTAACCATGTTAACCCTAAGTTTTTATGATTTAATGAACCAAGTATGCTTCTTATGTGTTTGATAAATTGTCTATGAGAATGAAATAATGCCATTATTGCATACTAACATGTATTCCCCATCCATGTACAAGTTAATGCATTACAAGTGTTTGATGAAATGTCTATGAATGAATTCTGACCAAGTGAACATTGTTATGTTATTCAAGATGATGCTTTGCTTTACTTTTCATGCTATCGAGTCCTAGGGATATTTAATATCCGACAATTTAGCAGTTTACCAAGATCCAGTATCGGTGATTAGATAGTATCAGTTATGTCACGATCAGTAGTACTCTAAGTCATTTACCTAACTCAGTATAACTCAGTCAGTTACAGAACTTAGGAAAACTCAGTAAACTCTGTATTAGTCCAGTCCAGTTCAGTATGATCAGATCAATGTCTTTCAGTTGGGAGTAGGATTCAGCACCGAGCAAGCCTAGGAATGGGGTATCACCCGTTATCTAGGACTGGGTCCTTAGAAGCAACCCCTAAGTTACGAAACTATGTAGCCAGCGTAGGTTAGTAGAGATCACCCGTTAGGTAGAACTTACATACTCAGGGATCACCCTCTAGTTTAGGACTAATCTCAGGGGTCACCCGTTAGTTAAGACTGACTCCACATCAGTTGTCATTACCTGTGGCATGGTACTGACACCCTTCTAATTGGGGTTACAGATTATACCCTAACTCAGTTATCTTATCTTATTTAGGGCATGTCGATTAGATGATTACCTCCTATATTTTTAGTTTCAGTCTTCAATCTAGAACTCAGTTCAGTTCTACAGGATCAGGACTGTCAGGCACAGTCAATCAATATCAGTAAATCAGTTATCACTAACTTAAGATATCAGTTATACTATTATCAAAACTCAGTACTTAGCTTTAGAAAATCTTAGCTATAGTATACACGTACTCTTATATTTAGTTACTTTACATCATTTAGTCAGTTATTGTTCATGCATATAAACCCTTGCATTCAGCCTTGCCTCATTTAGCATACCAGTACATTCCTCAGTACTGATCGCATACTTGTTTCTTGTGCTATGATATTTCATATCATAGGTTCGAATGCTCAGGTTCCTGACCGCACTTAGACAAATTCAGCCGGCAATAGCAGATTTAGCAGTGAGTCTTCATCTATCGAGGATATGCTTTTTATTTTAGTATTTCAGTTTAGTAGTAGTTCAATAGTTGGAGTAGTTGGGAGCTTGTCCCATCAACTCCACTTTTCTGACAAATTTAGTTAGATGCTTTTCAGACTAGATTTTCAGATAGTATTCAATTTTACAGATGCTATATTTTATCAGTATTTCAGATGTTTTGAACCTTATTACATTTCAGCCAATTTTTCCACATTAATTATAGTATTATTATTCAGTGCTCACAGCCAATATCATTCATGGGTTAGGTTGTGGTCCTTCGGGGTTGTAAGCACCGTGTGATGGCTAGGGGGTAGTCCCGGATTGTTACAATAGGAAAGTGATCCTTCTGTGTCTGAGTATGTAACTTTTGATAATCCATAAAAATTCTCCAACTTGTAACAGGTCTTATGGGCACTAAATCATTCTTCTCATTAAGGACCACGATGATCCCACCCTTCTTTGATATACGTTGAACCGAGATGACCCACTTGTTGTTGATAATAGGGCAAACCACACTTGCATCAAACCACTTGATGATCTCCTTCTTTACCAACTCTTGCATAGATGGATTAGGACGACGTTGATGCTCAATGCTAGGCACACACTCTAGTTTCAACTGAATCTTATGAGTACAAATTCCAAAATCTCAATAATATCTGCAATAGTCTAACCAATGGATGTTTAAACCTCTGTAATAACGAGATCAAGGACTCAACTGATGTATCCACTAAGTATGCAATAATATTAACTGGTAAGGTATTTTTGGCACCTTATAAAGCATAATATAAATGAGAAAGGAGGACCTTCAATTCTAAGACACATGGTTCCTCAATAGATAGCTAAGCTGGTGGAGTCATTTTTTTCTTGAAATCAAGATCTAACTTCTTTGGTGCATAAGTATAAGAACCTCTGTCAATAAGAGTGATCACCTTCTCATCATACTCATCGATACCGTCATTATAAAACATCATGATTATCATTGCTATTGCCTCCACACTAAGTCTCTCCTCAGTGGGTGCAATCAATGTATCTTTATCTATAGTGTCTATCATAGGCACCACCCACAAACCTTTTGGATGTTGCATCAACTAACCCATATTGAAAGTAACCTATTCATCATTGAGCTCTAATTTCATATGTTCCATGTCCATGTCAATCAATGCCCTACCCATGGCGAAGAATCCTTCCCAAGATAATAGGGATGTCAAAACCCATCTCTTAGTCTAAAATCTCAAAATCAATTGGGAATATTAAAGAAGTTACGTTTACCAAAAAATCACACAATATACCAATTGAATTTTTAACAGTACTATCAACAATCAATAGTATCATAGATGTCAACTAAGGTGACCCAACCCCAACTACTTGTACAAGACTAGCAGTGTCAGCTTGATACTAGCTCCCAAGTCATATAATGCTCTTGCTAAATTCAGGAACTCACTATTTAAAAGAATAGTAATAGCTCCGGGATACTTTTTTCTCTCAACCAAAGATCTGGAAGCAATAGCAATACAATGGTTCATATTATAAGTAAGCTTAAAATTTACCATCTACTTCTTAGTCACTAAATCCTTCATGAACTTTACATAATGTGGAATTTTCTCCAAAGATTTTAGAAGAGGTATATTTACAGACAATTCCATCAACATCGACATGAATTTTTCATATTTTCCTTCATTATTTTTTTTCTTCAACCTTTAAGAAAGAGATGGTGGAGGTTATGGAATAGAATTCAAGATTGGTTTAACCTCCTTACCTCTTTCTTTATCATTCACAGCTCGTTTCTCTATACTTGTCAATTCCAACCTCCTTACCCTTTTCTTTATCATTCTCAGCTCGTTTCTCTATATTTGTCAATATCTATGACGTCTCACCATTAGTCACTAGCTTGTCATTTTCAGCTTTAGATACATCATTGACTTTAACAGTATCATCTTTTATCTTATAATCTACAAACATAGGAGGATGAATAGCAGCCTTACCTCTTTGAGTGGTGATGGCTAGACAGTGACTACCATTTTTAGGGTTCTGGGAAGGGTGGTCCATTGACATTGATTCAAGGTAGCCAGTATCTGATCAAACTACTTCTCTAATTGCTTAATTGTGGTATTATGTGATTCTACTTTCTAGCTCAATCCCAAAGTATCTACCTTAATTTCCTTAAGGATACTCTATTTTATCTCAAAACCCTTAACCAACTTCAAAAATAATGCTTCCATTGTCGAATCAATATCACAATTTCTCGATAGAGCATAAATACCACTCTTATCCTTATAATCTCCCTTTCACCTTCATTCTTCATCCCTCTCTCTACTTTTATCTCTATACCTATCTCCATAATAGTTTCGACCTTGATTTTGTTACCTTGAGTTCCAATTATCCTATAGGACCTTTAGCCCTTGGCTCGAAAACCCTTCATCTCTCTGTCCAAGTACTTAACTTCCTCCTTAGAATCTGACTCATCATGTCTAATACATTTACCTTATGTGCCCACTATATTCACCTTATCTGCATTCATAGTTGCAAACTACTTGGTAAATTGTTATATCCCATTTTAACACGGGTCAAACTGAGGTACAACATATTGAAAAAACTTCTAAATAAATTCAAAGAAGTCACACCTAATTATTTCTACGGTGAATTAGGAAACCTATTATAAACAAAGTGATTAGAAGAAAATAAAGACTTCATTTTAAGATCTACTTAACTTAAAGTGATTCTAGGTAAGGATTCTAACTACCCTAAAGGGAAGGGATTAGGCACCCTAAAGGATCTGCTAACTATGGTTAACCGACCAAACTTAGGTTAGATAAGGAAATCAAAGTTGTTAAGAAAGATATAAATAAGGTATTAAGAATTATATGCAACTTATTAAAATAAGACACACTAATTATTTATAAGAAAATATTAGAAAACTTTTAAAAGGATTCACCCACTTTTCGAAAATTATCAAAGATAACTCCTAAAAAATATGCAACCTTATTGTTCTCAAATCATTTTTCTTAAAAGATGTAGAAAGCTTCTAATTAATAATTTAGATAGAAATCTGGGCTAAAAAGGGGGTTAATTATTCCATATCAAGAAAATCATGTTTTTCATCATTGTTAAAAATAACATTAAATTCTTATAATATAAATAAATGTCAAATTAGCATATGCCAAGTGAATCACTGAAATAACTAATAATATAATTGTTTAAATATATATTGACTTGAAAAATTATTTTTTGGTAAGAAAAAGACCAAGTTTAAAGAGTGTTTTTTAAATCATTTGAAATCTTAAGAAAATGCCTCATGGAATCTAGTTGACAAAATCACAATATTTTATTTTAAATTAATGAAAGCATAACTGATTTGTCATATCTCAAGTTGTTAAAGCCGATTTTCAAGTTTAACTATTAATTTGCCTACCGTAAAAACCTATATTTTATTAATTCAATGTTACTAATTAAAGACAAATTAACTCAATTGCAAAGGTAGGCTACTACTTCATATTAAAGAAGCATTAAAGGATTTCTAACAAATTCAATCATTATTCTAAAAGGTAAGTTTTAACCTACCAAATTTTAATACTTTAAACGATATAAATTACATCTTAACCTAGTGATTGAGCTAAAGACGATATCCAAAGGTGAGGAGAAAAAAACTACATTTGTTATCACATCTAATAAAACTTATGCTAGTTCAAACATAAGCAAACAAGATATAAGTTCCAAAACATTGATACAAAATGCTGATGCAAGGTAATGACATGTATAAGAAATAACAAAAATTTTGAAGTGAAAAAGGTACTAGATTGTGGGCATGTTTGACTTAAGATTATGGAGTATAACTCGTTTCTCGGATGAGAGATAGTGTTGGTCATATTCTGAGGCTCCATGCGGGTATGAGGGTCTAGCCTTCAGACTCCAAGTTTGTTTTCTCCGAAAGTGTTAACGCAAATAAAGATAAATTAACAGAATTATAAAAGGCAATTCAACTTATAAGGAATAAAAGAAAGTCCACATATATAATATAATATTCTTTAGACGAGATGAGAAAATGCGGAATAACAACTTTCGATCTAATTCTAAATAATTGAATCGCAACAAAAATAGTTTAAATGCAAAACATATTCCAATATTCGAAGAAATGCACGTACTTATGCCAAAAGAACATATATCAAATTTTACCTATGCTAACAGAGCATAGATTAGCATTCCATTTAGGGAAAAACTTAACAAAAGTCTGGGTAATATATTAAACTAAACAAAGAAAACATAACCATATAAATACACAACTAAACTAATGATAAAATAAAAAGAGAACTTATTCATATGATTCATAGGACTCGTTGACTCGATATAAACGAAAACTAAAAGATGAATGAAATCAAACCAAGATGCTTAGGGATTTTACATGCAAAATATTTCAACACTTAGGAGAATGTTTCAGAAAATAAGACGGGAAAAAGCTTAGTAACTCAGTTTAAAAAGTATGAAAATTAGGATAAAGCAATAGAGCATGCGCACAAACGCTACTATACAAAGACACTAGTCCGCACAATTATTTTCTAACTAAAAAAATGGTAAAAGATATCTCCATTAAACAGATTTCTGTGTGAGATGCATATTTATAAGCATACATAACCACCAAATGTGCACATATCTTTGCATGAAATCGGAGAAGCTGACCTAATTTTTATTTCTAAAACAAATCATTCTTTTTGAATTCAGTAATGTCTACTTTTGGCGAGATTAGATACAGACTTGTATAAGCCTCAAATAAGTCCCGAACACATATATTTTAAAACATGAAAAAAGATTACGAAACCTCAAGACCTTATATGTTATAAAATATGAACACTTATATACATATATGTCCTGCCAACAAAATGTATAAAGACTTAGAGAGAAAAAAATATGTGTGAATGCAGAAATGGGATTCACATTCTATTAGATGGGATAGACGGAAAATGTTCTACAAAGAAAATAACCAAAAGTAAGCATCTCCTTAAATTATTTTTTCCTTTTCCAGAGAACTACGTAACTAACGACAATTTAGAAACAAGAAAACAAACTGATTTTGTACAAGTATCCTCCTAAAAAATCATTCTCAAGTTCATTATAGTCAAAACATGAAAGGAACGTGACTTCAAATCTCTACAAGCCTTAAACTCAAATGAAATGCATCTCAACACAACTTTTATTATAGCCAATTAACATAGACAAAACATTTGGTACACAGATTTCTCGGAAACACACAAACTAATGACTAAAAGAGAAAGCTGGTTCAACTCCTCAATGGTTTTAAATAAAATAGATATAGCTAAGTCACATAACAAAGGTACCATAAAACATGCGAAATATGGAAGTTTAAAACAACATAACCATCTCACAATCACTATTAGCATGGTAATCTGGATATTTTCCCTTAAATAGCTAAATTGTAATATATATGCCCCTAAATAATCATCACGTCCACTAGATATATAGTATAATAAAGACATTTTTCTCTAAAGTATGAACTAAAGAATGATCAAAGAGTATTTATGGTAGGATAACATTTTATAGACATAACTTACCTACATATATTTGCTAAACATACTTAAAAAGAAAGACAAAAAAGGTCCATTTAGAGGCAGTTTGACAAAAGTCCGTATAATATCTTTAAACTAGACAAAGAAATATAACGTTTGATCAATTCCTTTTTCAGAGAACTACATAACTAATACTAATCTAGTTAATCTAGAAATAAAAAAGAAACTGATTTTGTGGAAGTAGTGAATCCAAAAACAAAAAAAAAAAGTTCTCAAATTCATGACAACCAAAACGTGAAAGGAATGGCACTTCGAATCTCTCAAGCTTTAAGGTAAAATAGAAAAAGAATATTTAACACTATAGCTAATTAATGTAAACAAAACATCTAATACACAGATTTTTCTGAACACACATAACGTAAGGTTTTATTAAAATGATTAAATAGAAGAAAAAGGGAGATAGTGTACCTTATGCAGGGTGGTGAACGGGGTGTGTAACACCCCAAGAGTGCACCCTGGATGCCACACGGTGCTTACAGCCTTGAAGGACCACAAGCTAACCCATGAGCTGGTACCTGCTGTGAGCACTGAATAAAATAACAAAGACATGTGCAGAGCTTAACTAAAATATGCCATAAGGTTTTTACAACTGAAAATCAATATTGCATCATAGTTTTAAAACATCTAAAACATACTCTTAATACTGATAAAACAACTGATAATAACGATTGAAAAATGACAATCTGTCTGTACTAGTCTGAAAGCCTCTAAACTAACTGAATGTGGAGTTGAAAGGACAAGACTCCAACTAACTCCGACTGACTAAATAATTGAACTGAAACACTGAAATATACATAAATAGTCCTCGAAATATGAGGACTCAACACTGTTGTTGTTGCTGATGCGCTGGGATGTCTAGGTGTTGTCGGGAACTTAAGCATTAGAACTTATGATATGAGACATCATAGCACAAGAAACGAGTATGCACTCAGTACTTTGAATATACTGATATGCTAAATGAGGTTAGGATAATATGCATGGCTCATATGCATGAATAATAATAGACTGAACAAATAACATGAGATAACTCATGTATAGTATACGTGAAAGCTGTAAAATCTGAGAATGCATGACAAAGCATATGACATGATACTGGGATAGTATGTAAACTGAAATACTGAAATACTGATACTGAATAACTAATACTTGTATGCCATGGTCAAGAAAGCCTGAAAACTGAACTTTGAACTGAATACTGGATTGAGACTGGGGGAGCTATCATCTAACCGACATACCTCAATATGAGCTAATTAGGGTCAAACCTGTGACTCCAATTGGAAGGGTGTTATTACTGTTCTACGGGTACTAACACTGGCTGTGTAGATCCACTGAAATGAAGTCCTGAAGGGCTAATAAGTCAGCCTCTACTGGTAGGTGCTCTAGTGAGATATATGTCAACCCTCAACTAGCAAGTTAACATCTCTAACCTATGCTAGATCGTAGTTCTAGAATACAGGGACTACAACTAAAGGTCACATCCTCAACTGGAAGGTGAGCCCTCATCCTTGGGTTCGCTCGGTGCTAAATCCTACTCCTAACTAAAGTGACTGAGAATATCAAACTTATCTAAACATGACTAATATGATAATTGATTGGAATAATAATACTCATATATGTCTGAAAACCATTCTAAAAGTACTAATACTAAGTAAACAACTAAATTTCGGGTATTCATAACTCCCAGGACTCGATAGCAATAACATAAAATCGTACTAAAACCTTAAGGACATGATAAGTAGTCATTATTCAAAACTCATTCCTTTGGAAATTTCATCAAACACTTGAAATTCATTGTTTAAACATGGGGATAGTTTTAACATGTAAAGGTAGTATGGTTTCAATCCTAAAATCACAAATTAAGGCTTAAATCGGCGAACAAGCACCATTCAAAATGTGTAGTGTTTAATAACAACAATATTTGCATGTAAATATGATATAAAATTGAGATTCATGAACATTTAAGATACCTTAATTAAAGAATTTGTGAAGGTTCTTGGTGGTTTCTTGAAACTTGAGCTTGAATCTTGAAGGGGCTAGGGTTTGTTCTTGAGAGAGAATGGTTTTTAATTGAGAGAATTTGAGTAAAAGATGACCAAATATACTTTTGGGGGCTTTAATCCCGTGTTTTCAAGGATAGGGTGGTGGAAAAAGATAAAACTGCCCCTGAGAAATTTAAATTCGCAACTGGAACCCGAATTTGACCATCACTATGACGCGCCATGGCTGCCACTACTATAGCCACCACGACGTGCCATAATTGCGGTAAGATGTTGTTTTTGAAATCCACACGTGGTCCAAACCTCGTTCGAAAAACCGAAATTTACTTGAGACATGCCCTTTACACCCCTAAACATTGATCAACTCAAAAACTTACTTCTCGGGGTTGGAAAGGTCACTTTAAAAATCAACAAAGTTAAAAGGACAAAAATGAAACTAAGTCTCCAACACTTAGCCAAATTTTCAGGTTCTAAACCTCTTGTACAAGTACTATAAATTATGGAGTATTACAATATCTCCCCCCGGGAATATTTGTCCTCGAATAAAAATAATTAAGATGAGAAAATATAGAGGTACTGGGATTACATGCTTAATATGTATAACTTAAAACATGATTACATGACTGAGTCAGAAACATGGTGACTGACTGAACTAATTCATGAATGCATGCAATTACATAAGCATAATTATATGGCTAGAATTGAGAGTAGAAAATAGATAATCTAAGAAAAACTGTTACCTTAAGCTGAGTATAAATTCACGGAGAAAAGGTGAGGATACTTGGTTTGCATATCTGCTTTAGTTTCTCAAGTGGCTCTCTGTACGGACTGATTTCACTAAAGGACTTTGACCAAAGGAACTTCTTTGTTCCTTAGTCTACGAATCTGGCGATCAAGGATTTCTACTGGAAACTCCTCATAAGAGAGACTGTCTTGAGAATCTATGTTTAGAATCTATGTTTTATAAGTCCACTACAACAGTTGGGTCCCCAATACACTTCTTCAGTAAAGAAACATGGAACACTGGGTGTACAGAAGACAAATTTGTAGGAAAATAAAGCTCATAAGCTACCTTTCCAAAGCAGCTCAAGATCCTGTAAGCGCCAACATATCGAGGACTGAGTTTCACCTTTTGCTAAATCTCTTTACTCCCTTCCTGGGAGAGATCTTCAAGTATACAAAATCACTAATCTCATACTCAAAATCTTTTCTTCTCATATATGCCAAAGATTTCTATCGGCTTTGAGCTGTCTTAAGCCATTTTTTGATCGACTGATCTTTCTCCAAAGCATCAAAAACTGAATCTGGACCTATCAATACAGTATCACCTATATTAAACCAACCAACAGGAGATCTACATCTTCCCCCATAGAGTGCCTCAAATAGAGCCATCAGAATACTGGAATAATAATTGTTATTGTAAGCAAACTCAATCAATGGAAAGTGATCATCCCAGCTATCCTTAAATTCGATAATACAACCTCTCAACATGTTCTCTACGGTATAAATGGTCCTCTTAGCCTGACCATCTATTTGAGTGTGAGAGGTTGTACTGAGACAAACTTGGGTACCAAGACCTTTTTGGAAGGCTTTCCAAAAATAAGAGGTAAACTAAGTACCTCTATAAAAAATAATGGACAACAAAACTCCGTGCAACCTAACCAACTCTCTCATATAGAGCTTGGCATAGTCCGCAGCTGAGTAAGATGTATGGACTGGCAAGAAATGGGCTAATTTGGTCATCCTATCCATAATGACCTTAATCGAATCATGCTGACGATGAGTACAAGGCAAACCCATCACAAAGTCCATTTTCACCTCTTCCCACTTCCAAGAGGGGATGCTAAACCCTACATGGTGCCACTAGGCTTTTGGTGCTCAACCATAACCTGCTGACAAATAGAGAACCTAGCTACAAACTCTGTAATATCTCTCTTCATGCCACTTACCAATAGATGTCCCGCAAATCGTGCTACATCTTAGTGGCCCATGGATGAATAGAGTAATGTGCACCATTTACTTCTACGAGAATCCATCATCTCAAATCATCTACACACGGCACACACAGTCTACCCTGGCATTGCAACACACCATCTCCCCTTTGGGAGAAAATATCTACTCTCTGATAGCTGACTAACTCCTTAACTTAACTAGATTGGGTTCCCTATCCTGCTTTTCTTTAACTTCAGTAACCAAATAAGATTTATAACTATTCTAAACCCATACATTACCCTCAACGGAGTCAACCAAACTAACGCTTAATCTAGCCAACAGATGAACCTCCTAAACTAACTTTTTCTTATTATTCTCAACATGAGTAACACTACCCATAAACAATCTACTAAGGGCCTCTGCCACTACATTGGCCTTGCCCGATGATACAAAACACTCATATCATAATCTTTCAATAATTCTAATCACCTTCTATGATGGAGATTTAACTCTCTCTGTTAAAATACATACTGCAAACTTTTATGATCCGTGAACACATCAACATGCACCCCATACAGATAATGACTCAAAATTTTCAAGGAAGAAATAATACCTGCTAACTCAAGATCATGGGTAGGATAATTCTTTGCATGGGGCATAAGATGGCTAGAGGCATAGGCTATGAACTCACCTCTATGCAACAACACACAACCCAAACCAACTAAGGAAGTATCATAGTAAACAACAAACCCATCTGAATCATTGGGTAATGTCAAAACTGGGGCTGAGGTGAGTCGAGTCTTCAACTCTTGAAAACTCTTCTTACAAAAATCTGACCACTAAAATCTGACTTTCTTCTTAGTCAATTTGTATATAGGGGACACAACAGATGAAAACCCTTAAAAAAACCATCTATAATAGCCTGTCAAACCTAAGAAACTCCTGATATCTAATAGAGAAATAGGTCTGGGCCAGTTACTCACTGCTTTGGTCTTTTGAGGTTCAACTCTAATGCCATCATCTGAAAAAATATGGCCAAGAAAAGCTACTAATCTTAGCAAAAATTAGCACTTACTAAATTTGGCGAACAACTAATGGGCTCTAAGAGTATAGAATATTATTTTGATGTCTTCTGCATGATCATTTTCAATAAGGGAATAGACAAGAATATCATCTCTGAAGACTTTGACGAATATTTTCAAGTACTGCATGAACACTCGGTTAATCAAGTCAATGAAATTTTCTGGGGCATTTGTTAGTTCAAAGGACATGAGTAGATATTTGAAGTGACCATATCTAATTGTGAAAGCTGATTTTGGAATGTCATATTCTCTGACTCTGAGCTGATAATAGCATGATCTAGGGTCTATTTTAGAAAATTAACTGGCACTCCAAAGTTTGTCGAATAAGTCATCAATTCTGGGGAGTGGATACTTATTCTTGATGGTTACCATGTTCAACTTAAAATAATCGATGCATATTCTAAGTGAACATCTTCCTTTCACACGAAAAGGACTGGAGTGCCCTATGGGGAAACACTATGCCTAATGAATCCCTTATCTAAGAGATATTTCAACTATTCCTTTAACTCCTTAAGATCTACTGGAGCCATTCCTAGGAAGGATTAAAGATAGGTTGGGTATCTGGAAGAAGGTCTATTTCAAAGTTAATTTCCCTTTCGGGAGAGACTCTGGGAAGATCTTCGGGGAGCACATCTGGGAACTCCCTCACTACTGAAACTAACTCAAGACTAGGAGTCTCAGAATTAGAGTCTTCAACTTGAACAAGATGGTAGACATACCCCTTGGATATCATTTTTCTCGCTCTAAGGTACGAAACAAACTGACCCCTAAGTGATGAAGTACTATCCCTCCATTCAAGGACTTGTTCACTCAGAAACTTAAAATGAACAACTCTATTTCTACAATCAACTTAAGCTTAGAATGAGTGCAGCCAATCCATGTCGAGAATGACATCAAAATCAATCATTTCTAACTCCACGAGATCTACTGAGGTGACTTTGTGGGATATTTGACCAGATAGTTCCTGTATACCTTCCTGGCTACAATAGAAGCACCTACTGGGGTAGGAACTGAGAATATTTCTAATAAATTCTTAGGTCTGACACCAAAATTAACAGCTATATAGGAAGTTACAAAAGAAAGTGAAGCCCCGGGATATAATAAATCATAAGCATGTAAATGAAAGACCTGTAACGTACCAGTAACCATATCAGGAGAACCTTACTGATCCTGTTGGGACTGTAGTGCATACAATATATTTGGGAACTGACCACTTGTGGCTTTGGAGGCGGCACCCTATTAAGTCGGGCAATCGGATAGAACTAGGGGATGACTGGACTGATCCTGCTGACCACTCTATGGGAAATACCTAACCTTATGGCCTAGCTTGTAACACCAAAATCATACATAACTTATAGATTTACACACACCCTAATGGTTTCTATCATATTTATGGCAAAGAGGAATTATGCGACCACTTTTCACACTTTCCTGGGTCTTAGGGCGTGGTGCCCTATCTCGATTATTATTTCTAAACATTGGTGCTAGCGTACTAGCTAACTATAGATATAGGTCTTAATATTTCTACCAAAATTGAGGATGGTTACCACCCTCCCACCTCGATTGAGCAAAACTGAAGCTACCAATTTTAGCCCTCTTATTCTCCCTCTCTATTTCCTTAAACTTTTGCTCCTCAAACTATTGAGCATGGACCATCAACCTAGAAAATTCCATCTCCTTAATCAACATTATGGTCCTACACTCCTTAACCACGCTCTCAGCTACCCCAGAAACATACTTACTTATCCTAGAACTATCATCAGACACAATATTTGGAGCATACCTGGCTAGCTGAGTAAACTTAAGAGAATACTCCTCACTCATGTTTCCCTATCTCAAATTAATAAAATCCTACACCTCAACTTCCTATAACTCCAAGGGAAAGAACCTATTTATAAAAGTTGTAGCAATCTCCACCCATTCAACAGGCCCTTTTTCTGTGCCTCTATCTTTATTTCACTACTTATAAAAGGTTTAAGCAATATCTTGCAACTGGTAAGCACCCAAATATTTACTCTAAATAGAAGTCACATCTATAATATCAGTTATCTTATAAACCATGTCCAGGAACTCCTGCAGATCCTCATCAAACTTAGATCCCAAAAATAAATGAGAGTTCATTTGGGTGAAGTCCTGAATCCTAGATGCGGTAGTATTAGTAACTAAAATGGCTAGGACAGTAGCTGACTAATTATTCTAGGATTCTTATGAGTGATCTAGGGTAGTGAATGTAGCTCTAAATTCAGCATGAGATACATGCTCATTCAGGGGATCTTCTTGAACAGGTGGAGGTGCGGGTTGATTCTCGTTTCTCCTTTTGTTAGTCTTTCTTGGAGGCTTGTTTTATAAACAAAATTAAGATTGAATTAGAAATAGAGTTTAAATTAATCTTATGCTCATTTACATGACATAAATACTGAAAGAAGGGAAATTTTTCCTAAGATGTCTTGTAGCCTCTTGTCCATAAGTATGGCATGCTTCACACCCATGCATAAAACTCTACTCAACATGGATTTCAGACTCCCTAGGACACTTTAAAACCTTAGGCTCTAATTCCATGTTTGTAACACCCCAAGAGTACACCCTGGATGCCACACGGTGCTTATATCCCCGAAGGACCACAAGTTAACCCATGAACTGGTACCTACTGTGAGCACTGAATAAAATAACAAAGACATATGGGAAACATAACTAAAAAATTCCATAGGGTTTTAAAAACTGAAAATCAATACTATATCAGTGTCTTTAAAAATTTAAAACATGCCATCAATACTGCTAAACGACTGATAATAATGACTAAAAACTAACTATCTATCTGTACTAGTTTGAAAGCCTCTAAACTGACTGGAATTGCAGTTGATGGAACAAGCCCCCAACTAAATCAAACTGACTAAATAACTAAACTAAAACACTGAAATAAACATAAACGGTCCTTGGAATATGAAGACTCACCACTGCTGATGATGATGATGCGCTGGGATGTCTAGGTATGGTCGGGAACCTGAGCATCCGAACCTATGATATGAGACATCATACCATGAGAAACGAGTATGCGGTCAGTTCTTTAAATGTACTGGTATTCTATATGATGTTAGGATCATATTCACCGCTCATATGCATGAATAGTAACTATATGAATTAATAACATAAGATAACTGATGTATAGTATGTGATGAAGCTATAAAATCTAAGAATGCATGACCAAGCATATGACATGATACTGGGATAGTCTATAAACTGAAATACTAATACTGAAAAACTAATAATTATATGCTATGTTGAAGCAAGCCTGAAAACTGAACTCTGAGCTGAATATTAGACTGAGACTGTTGGAGCTATCATTTAATCGACATGCCCCAATATGAGCTAATTGAGGTCCAACCTTTGACACCAGTTGTAAGGGTGTCAGAACTGTGCCATTATCACTAACACTTTCTGCGTGGATCCACTAAAATGAAGTCCCAAAGGACTAATGAGTCACCCTCTACTGGTAGGTGCTCTAGTAAGATATAGTTAACCCACAACTGGTAGGTTAAAACCTCTAACCTATGGTGGCTATGTAGTTCTAGAATGTAGGGACTGCTACTAAAGGTCACACCCTCAACTGGAAGGTGAGACCCCATTCCTGAGCTCGATCGGTGCGAAACCCTACTACCTACTGAATTGACTCAGAATACTGAACTGATATAAACATGACTGATAGGATAACTGGGTGAACTAATAATACTCATATATGTCTGAAAATCATTCTGAAAGTAATAAGACTAAGTAAACAACTAAATTTTGGGTATTCATAACCCCCAGGGCTTGATAGCAATAAAAACAAGACCATACTAAAACCTTACGGACATTATAAGTAGTCATGATTCAAAACTCATTCCTTTGGGCATTTTATCAAGTACTTGCAATTCATGGTTTAAACATGGGGATAGTTTAACATATAAATATAGCATGGTTTTAATACTAAAATCACCAATTAAGGCTTAAATCAGCGAACAAGCACCATTAAAAATATATAGGGTTTAATAGCAATAGAAATTGCATAAAAACATGATATAAAACCGAGATTCATGGAAATTCATGGGTAAATTCATGATAACATGTAAAAACCATAACTTTAAAATTTGAAATTGGGTTATTGGACTCAAAGGACGACAAGGACCCATGGATGAACATTTAACATACCTTAATTGAAGAATTTGTGAAGGTTCTTGGTGGTTTTCTTGAAACTTGAGCTGGAATCTTAAAGGGTCTTGGGTTGTTCTTGAGAGAGAATGGTTTTCAATTGAATGAATTTGAGTAAAAGATTACCAAATTTGCTTTAGGGGTATTAATCCCGTGTTTTCATGGATTGGGTGGTGGACAAAGATGAAACTGCCCCTGGTAAATTTAAATTCGCAACTGGAACTCAAAGTTTTCCATCACTGCGATGCGATAAGGCTGGCACCACTATAGCCACTGCAACGCGCCACAATCCCGGTGTGCTGCTATTTTGGAAATCCAAATATGGTCTAAACCTTGTTCAAAAAATTTAAAACTTACCCGAGACATGCCCTTTACACCCTTGAGCATGAATCAACTCAAAAACTTATGTCTTAAGGTTGGAAAGGTCACTTTAATAATCAATGAAGTTAAGAGGCCAAAAATGAAACTAAATCTCCAACACTTAGCAAAATTTTCAGGTTCTAAGACACTTGTACATATACTATGGGCTGAATTAAGATAAGACAATTATGAGGTTTTATAGGGTGCTTAGTCTTTAGTCTTTTATCAAAACCAACGATGACGAGATCGAAACACACTCAAAATTAGAGTTTTTGACAAAGACCAAATGAGAATGCAAAAGAAAGATGCTTTAGAGAAAATCTAATAGTTAAAATGGTATGGGGGAAGAGGATATTTCCCTCCTAAAAACAAGTGTAAAAACTAGTATTTATAGGAAGAGCTTAGGGTAGAGGCTGAGCAATTAGGCGGGATCTTGAATTTCAAAATTTGAAATTGGTCAAAAGAATGCTCTAATCCAAACGTTTGAGCTATAATATATGAAACACCTAAAACTTTGGCCATTGTGAATTTCTTTAGTTTTGAACTTTCTGTTCATCATACGACTTACACCATAAGTTATATTGTGTGGTGACGGGTCTAGGGAATTTAGACGTATGCTGTTGGCCAAGTTCTATCCTGGCTACCAGAGACTCAATACAAGTCATTTGGTTATGTGACGAGAGGGTAGGGTCTAATCATATGTTGTCCAGTGGCTATCCCTTAATGTTTTGCCTTGTATACAACTAGATCATACCAATCATATGGTCTAGTGATGAGTTGCAAAAGGGAGTCATAAGTTAGACAGAATGTGGTGTCCATCCTTCTGTTCTATTAATGACTTGATGGTACCAATCGTATGATGTGGTGACAAGTTGGAGGGTCAACTCATACCCACCTACGAGACTTTAGAGCTTTTAAGCTGATGGTATTTTGGACATTAGCCACCTCAAGACCTTAAGACCCTATTTCTTATAACATAAATTAGGCATTTATTCTACACAAATCAACATTAAAACACTCTCTAAAATCTCTCAAAAACCTCTCAATAAAATTAGTCTAGGCTTTCTTTATGGTGGTCATCTAGAGGTTTAAATATCAAATTCTCTTCATGAATCTTCGTAACTCAGGCATGAGACTCTTGCTTCATTGTTAGTTAACTAACACAATGTATTTTAGACATTGTTCTTGAGTCATTAAGAATGGTTTTGAAAACCAAGGTTGAGGGTTTGAATAAATATTTATGGGGTATTAATTTTTGATGATTTAAATTATGATTATACATGTTTTTATAGTGAATTTTCACATGTGGGTTCATGGGAATTGTTGTTTAACAAATGGGTCATGTTTAACCCTAATTTTATTAGTTTTTGACTTTGATAGTTGTATACCCTCAACTTGTTTATGAAAAGGCCAATGAGAATGATCTTGTCATATGGTGAATTGTATCTTAAACTAAGGCATTGGAATATTAATGTTAATGATTTCTAAAAGGTTTATGAAGGCCTTGTTAGTCATAAATTTATTTGAAAGTACTAAATCGGTTTGAGTCCCTAAAAGGTTGAATTGAGTTGATGTCTTTGTTTAGACTATGGGTTCGAGTCCCAAGTTGATTAATAATGGTTATGGAATGTTGTAAACTTGCAAGTGAGGTTGCTATGACGATACCAACCGGCTGCCTTTGCTAAGTTATTGGAATAATGGTTAAAGAAGAATGTGTAGCTAGGCTATGAAAGTGGAGTCCAAAGGACTAACACTGGAAATTGCGCTAGCCGGTGTGGGTAACTATATGACAGGGAGGTTCGAGTCCCTCGAATGAATATTTAAATAGGAAGTTTGTGTCCCCCATATTATATGCGTTGGTGCTTAAGTCACCTTTATTATGCCTGGAGGTTTGAGTCCCCATAAAGGCATATTCGGATATGGATATTCTCTTGTCCATATAACTACATGTATGGGACCTTCCATATAGGGGAGAGTTGGGACCATATATCCCATGGGTGCCTTGTTATATGACGGTTTTGCTACACAAAAAAGGTTAAGGTTTTTAAATGCATGCTAAGCCTTGTTCCCTATCCCAACATGATATATATGTATATATATGTGATTGCATATGATTATTTGACTTTTTTTTAAGTAATGACATTATTTTATTCCTATATACTTGAGTTACATACTAGCACTCCAAGAGCTAACCATCTCCAGATGTTGTATCTTCATGTGATGTAGGTACTGGTACTTCTTCTAATTTTTCTACATAGTGATTAGGTGCTCGAGTTATTTCATGCATTGACATTGAAGTGGTGAGCTTCCATACTTAGGAAGGCTTTATTTCTTAGAACTTGCCTCCTATGTATTAGACATTGTTTTTGGCTACTGTCGGGGGGTATAACCCAATATTTTATTGATTTTAGATTTTATAGAGGCTTTATTGGATTATTAGGGACTTAGTTTTTTTTTTTGATGGATTGGATCCGTGGTGAACAATTGTTCATTTACTGGTTATTGGTTTAGACAACTCATGAATTAATACAAGTCTTAGCTTGCACTATTTTGTTATATGTATGGAATTCATCTGA
Organism: Capsicum pubescens; assembly: GCA_030864215.1. Lineage (NCBI taxonomy): Eukaryota > Viridiplantae > Streptophyta > Magnoliopsida > Solanales > Solanaceae > Capsicum > Capsicum pubescens. Next base: position 234,957,318 of record CM061544.1, on the reverse strand, counting down.
CACTTGAGGTTGTTGTGTTAAATAGGTTAGGTAGAGAGGGTGAATTCCAGTCCACATGGGACTTGGGATACCTGTCACAGCTAGGCCCATGACAAAGTTGGTATTAGAGCCTAGGTTCATAGTTAATTAGGTGTCCACAAATTTGTTTTGACTAGAGTCTCTTATATAGGTGTGTAGCGCACCAAACTTATCAGAGAGTGGCTATGATACATTTAAGAATGTTTCCATTTTCTGTTGTCTTACTTTGAGCTATAAAGTCTAAGGTATTGGACTTCTCTAATTCCTATTTGCTCGGTTTTCTAGATCATGCCTCCTAGATAATTTAAAGCTCATGAAGATTCCTCTATTTTACTTGGGGATGCTATTAATGGGACACACTCTGCTTATAGGGTTCAGACTCGGTCTAGGGGTATAGTTAATGATTGCCCTACAAGAGTTCCAAAGGTTCCCTCCATCCCTCTTCAAGCTCCTAAGGTCTATGCGACGAATGTTGAGTTTTGTCAGTTTATTCTTATGTTGGATCAGTTGGAAGCTTCTCAGTTCGAGCATAGTACTCAATATTCTAAGGTCACTAGGGTTGGACAATTAATGAGGATGATTCCTCCCACTTTTACTAGTGTTAAGGTTCAAGATGATCCTCATGATTTTATTAATGAGATGGAGAAGATCTTTTGAATTATGTATGCATCAGATGTTGAAGGTGTGGAGATTTTTACCTACCAATTGAAGGATATGGTGTACCATTGGTATGAAGAGTGGGAATAGTCTAGGTGAGGTGATGTTGACTCGACACTATGGGATGACTTCTTTAGTACCTTTTTGGATCGCTTCTTTCCTCAGGAGTTAAGGAAGGAGAAAGAAAAGGAATTTATGAATCAAAGAAAATGTAAGATGTTGATGAAGAAGTATGCCTTGAAATTTCATCAATTATCCATGTATGCTCCTGAATTGATGTCTAGCATGAAAGCTAGAATACGTAAGTTGCTTTTAGGTTATCTCGTGAGTTGATTCTTGAGAGTAAGGTTTCTTTGCTAAATAAAAATATGGATATTTTTTTATTTTTGGTGTATATGTAGAAGGTTGAAGAGAAAAAGAAAAAATAAGCTGAGATTGGTGAGAGGCAGAGTAAGAAGTTTAGATTTTCTAATCAGTGTGGAGGCCAATGGTATTACGATATAGATGGGGGAAAGTGGCTTAAGAAGAAGCAGGGGTGTTTTTATTCCTTCTCTACGGCTAGTACTTCTTACCCAAAGTCTTCGAGTGATAATTTATCTTAGCATGATGGAGGGTATAAGGCATAGGGTGCCTAATCTCAGGCTAGTGGGGCTCAGTCTGCTCTATCGTATCCTCCTTATAGATTTTATGGTCAGCCATACCATGGACAATGTGAGAAAGGGAGAAATCGTTGTTTGAACTATGGTCATATTGACCATGTGCAGCATGATTGTTCTTTTAGGGTTTCTTTTGGGGCCATTAATGTTCTTGTTTCATTTTCATCAGCTTCTGCATTGAAGGGTGCTGCTGCTGCTTCTAGTACCAGCACTAGCCTAAATTACTTACATGCTCTTGCTTCTCGTCAGGACTCTGAGGCATCTCCCAATGTCATTACTATTATGTTGAAACTCTTTTATTTTGACGTATATTGTTTACTAGATTCGGGGTCTACTCTCTCCTATGTGACCCTATTTGTGGTTGTGTATTTTAATTTAGGTCTCGAGTGTATTTCAAACCACTTTTATGTATTTACCCCAGTGGATGACTCTGTGGTTGCTAGAAGAGTTTATAGGGGTTGTGTGGTATCTATTGGTGGTCGGGAGACTTTGGTGGATCTTTTTGAATTAGACATGGTTGATTTTGATATCATATTGGGGATGGATTGATGCACTCATGCTATACTTTTTTAGACTGTCGAACCCATAAGGTCATCTTTAAATTCCCTAATAAGTCAATTATTGAGTGAGAGGGTGGTTTCTTATCTCCCAATGGGAGGTTTATATCATATCTTAGAGTATGGAGATTGATCTATAAGGAGTGTCTCTATCATCTTGTTTGGGTTTAAGATTCTAACTCGGAGGGTCCTTCTTTACATTCTGTTTCGATTGTGAATGAATATCTCGTGTTCTTCCCGAACAAGCTTTTTGGTATTTCTCTCGATAGAAAGAATGATTTTAGGATAGATCTTGTTCCATACATTCGTCCTATTTTTATTCCCCCGTATAGAATGGCTCCGGCTAAGTTAAAGGAGCTTAAGGAGCAATTAAGGTATCTTTTAGATAAGGGTTTCATCCATCCTAGTGTGTTTTCATGGGGTGCACTAGTTTTATTCTTGCATAAGAAAAATGGTTTTCTTCAAATTTATATTGATTATCTATAGCTGAATAAGGTAACGGTAAAGAATAAATTCCTTTTTTTCAAAGATAGATGATTTGTTTGATCAACTTCAGGGTGCTAAGTTTTTCTAAATGATTGATCTTTTATTCGGGTTTCATTAGTTAAAGATTAGGAAGGTGGGTATCCCTACAACAGCTTTCCATACCTGATATGGGCCTTTTGAGTTCTTAGTGATGTCATTTGGCTTAACCAATGCCCCTGCGGATTTCATAAACTTGATGAATAAGGTCTTCTGTTAATTTTTAGATTTGTTCATAATTGTCTTCATTGATGATTTTTTGGTATAATCTAAGAGTGAGGAGGATCATGTCAATCACCATTGCATTGTATTTCAGACCTTAAAAGATTAGCAGTTGTATGCTAAGTGCTATAAATGTGAAATCTGGTTGAACTCATTACATTTTTGGGTTATGTTGTGTATAGTAAGGGGATCATGGTGGATCCTCATAAAGTTGTTGTTGGTAAGAAGTAGCCTAGACCCACAACTTTAACTAATATTCAGAGCTTCTTGGGTTTTGTCAATTATTATAGGAGGTTCATCAAAAGTTTGTCTTCTATTGCTATTCCATTGCCCAAGTTTACTCAAAAGAAGGTAAAGTTCTTATGATATGATGCTTGCGAGGGTAGCTTGGAGAAGGTGAAAGATAAGTTGACTTTAGCTTCGGTCTTGACTCTGTCTGAAGGCACAAAGGGTTTATTCATTAATGTGATTCATCTCGGGTTGGTTTGTATTGTGTGTTAATACATCATGGCAAGGTGGTTGCTTATTCCTCTATACAGTTGAAGGTTCATGAGAAGAATTATCTGACTCATGACTTGAAACTATTAGTTGTGGTGTTCGCACTGAAAATTTGGCGTCATTATCTATATGGGGTCTATCTTTTATGATCATAAGATCCTGAAGTATGTATTCACCCATAAAGATCTTAATCTCAGGTAGATAAGGTGGCTTGCGTTTTTGAAGGACTATGATATGAGCCTTCATTGCCATCTAGGTAAAGCTAACGTGGTTACTGATGCTCTTAGCAGGTTGTCAATGGGTAGTTTATTGTATTTGGATAAGGATAAATGGGAATTGGTGAAGGATATTCACCGTCTGTCTAACCTTGGAGTTCATCTCTTAGACTCTAAAAATGGTGGTGTGTTTATTCAATAGGTGGAGGAATTATCTCTTGGATTGGAAGTAAAGGAGAAATAGGTATTGGACCCTCTCTTGATAAAAACCAAGGATGATGTGGGTAAGCTGAAGGTGTTGACTTTCGGGATCAGCAGTGATGGTATCTTGAGGTACAAAGGGAGGTTGTGTGTTCCTGACATTGATGGGTTGTACGATAGGATTTTGGTCGAGGCCCATGAATCGCGATATATGGTTTATCCCAGTTCAACAAAAATGTATCATGATCTAAATGATATGTATTAGTGGAATAATATGAAGCGGGATGTAGCTAACTTTATGGCTAAGTGTTTGGTGTGTCAATAAGTAAAGGTGGAGCACATGAGGCCCGGTGGACTACTTCAAGAAATTAAATTGTTGATGTGGAAATAAGAGATAATTAATCTATATTTCATTTCCTTCCTTCTGCGGTCACAGAATCAATGTGACTCTATTTGGGTCATCGTATATAGGATGACTAAATCCACTCACTTCTTGCCAGTGAGGACTAATTATTCTATCAAGGACTATGCAAAGTTGTTCCTTCAGGAAATTGTAATCTTGGTACTTCGTTTTCATCGTAATTCTGGAGTTTATTTCAGCATGGTTTGGGGACCAAAGTGATCCTTCGTACCGTCTTTCACCTGCAGTAGCATAGAAAATAAGAAAGAAATATTTAGTCTTTTGAAGATATGTTGCGAGCTTGTGTAATCAAATTTTATGGTAATTGGTGTGACCAGTTGTCTCTCATTGATATTTTCCATAACAACAGTTACCATTCTAGCATTAGTATGACACAGTTTGAGATGTTGTATAAAAGGAGGTATAGATCTCCTATTGGGTGTTTCGAGGTTGGTGAAGCAGAGATGTTTGGCCCAAATTTAGTTCACTAAGCTATGGAGAAGGTGAAAGTTATTCGGTATAGGCTTAAGACTACCTAAAGTCGCCAAAATTCCTATATGGATGTAAGGCAAAGGAACTTGGAATTTGATGTTGGAGATTAGGTGTTTTTGGAGGTATCTCCCATGAAAGGTGTGATGCAGTTAGGGAAAAGGGGGAAAATCAATCCTCGGTGTGTTGTCTTATATTTGGTTCAGAGGAGATTTTGTAGTGTTGCATATGAGTTGGAATTACCCTCTATCATGAGTTCTATTCTTTTGGTATTCCATGTGTTCATGTTGAAAAAATGTGTAGGTGATCCTTCGTTGGTTGTTCCCTTTGAGAACATTGGTATGTTGGATTCTTTGTCCTATGAGGGGGTCCCAGTGAGGATCTTGGATCGGCAAATTTGTTGGTTACGAATGACAGAAGTGGCTCCGATAAAGGTTCTATGGCGGAACCAAAAACGTGAGGAAGCTACTTGGGAAGCTGAGGAGGACATGAAGTCCAAGTATCCGTTCCTATTCCCTATTTGAAAAATTCATGCTTGAGGTATTTAATTATTCTTAACATCTTTGTTTTTTTACTTTGTTAAGGGAAAGATTGATTTCCTTGGTATATTTTTTTCAAACTTGGTTAAAGGCAAGAGTAGAGGCATGTAGAGTCCAAATCGTGCTTGTATTGCCTTGTCCTATCATTCGAGGACAAATGATCCTACGAAGGGGAGACTGAAACGCTTTAAACTTTGTCCTTTGCAAATTTCTTGAGTTTTAAACTTTTGGTTCATCATATGACTCACACCATAAGTCATATGTTGTGGTGACAGGTCTAGGGTCCCTAGTCATATGTTGGTCAGTGTGTTGTTGAACAAGTTCTCTCCTGCCTATGAGAGACTCCATACGAGTCGTATGGTTATGGAAGGAGAGGGTATGATCCAATTATATGTTGTACAGTGTCTATCCCTTGACGTTTTGCCTTGTATACGACTAGATCTACCAGTTGTATAGTCTAGTGATAATTTGGGAATGAGAGACATAAGTTGGATAGAATATGGTGACCATTAATTTGTTCTGGTGATGACTTGATGGTACCAATCATATGATGTGGTGACGAGTTGGAGGGTCAACTCGTACCCACCTGCGGGATTTTACAGCTTTTAAGGTGAGGGTATTTTGGATGTTTCCCACCGTAAGACCTTAAGAACCCAAGTATTATAACACAAATTAGGCATTTATTCTACACTTAACAAGATTAAAAAACTCTCTAAACTCTCTCAAAAACCTCTAAAGAAGATTGGGTTAGGATTTCTTGAAGGTGGTAATCTAGAGGCTTAAAGATCAAATTCTCTCCCCGAATCTTCGTTACTCAGGAATGTGACTCTTCCTTCATTGTTAGTTAACTAAAATCATGTATTTTAAGCATTGTTCTTGAGTCATTAAGAGTGGTTTTTAAGACCAAGGTTGAGGTTTTGAATGTATGTTGGTAGGGTATTGCTTTCTTATGATTTAAATTATGATTACACATGTTTTAATAATGATTTTACACATGTGGGCGTATGGGAATTGTAGTTTAACAAATGAGTCAAGTTTAACCCTAAATTTGTTGGTTTTTGGCTTTGATAATGGTATGGCCTCAACTTGTTTGTGAAAAGGCCAATGAGAATAATCTTTTCATATGTAGAATTGTATGTTAAACTAAGGCATTTGCCTATGAGTGTTAATGATTAGTAAATGGTGTACGAAGGCCTTGTTTGTCATAAATTTATTTGAAAATACTAAATGAGTTCGAGTCCCTTAAAGGTTGAATTGAGTTGATGTCTTTGTTTAGACAACGGGTTCAAGCCCTAAGTTGATTAATAATGGTTATGGCATGTTTTACCCTTGCAAGTGGGGTTGGTGTGATGCTACCAACGGGATGACTTTGGTAAGTAATTGGAATAATGTATGGTATGTGTAATATATGTTTTAATTTTGGCTTTAAATCGGGATGTGTAGACAAACCGTGAAAGTAGAGTCCAAAGGACTAACATTGGAAACTGCGCTAGCTATTACGGGTGTTTATATGACCAGGAGGTTTGAGTCCCCCGAATGAATATATGATTGGGAAGTTCGAGTCCTCCATAATGTATACATTAGTGATTAAGTCACCTTGATTATTTTGGAATGTTTGAGTCCCCCATAAAGGCATATACAAATATAGATATTCTCTGGTTCGTGCGACTACACTAACTGGGGACCTCCTAGCTAGGGGAGTGTTTGTACCATATAGCCCCTTGGTGACTTGTTATATGACAGTTATGCTACACAACCAAGGTTAAGGTTTTTAAATGCATTCTAAGACTGGTTTCCTATCCCGAGTTGATATATATGTATATATATGATTCATATAGTTATTTGACTTGGGTTTGAGTAATTGCATGATTTTATTCCTCTATCCTTGAGTTACATTCTAGTGCTCAAACCGCTAACCATCTCCAAATATTGTATCGCAATGCGATGTAGGTACCAAAACTTCTTCTACTTTTCCTGCATAGTGATCAGGTGCTCGAGTTAGTTCATGAGTTGAAATTGAAGTGGTGAGCTTCCATACTTTCAAAGTCTTAATTTCATATCCCTTCCTTCCTATGTCTTAGATCTTGTTTAGACGTTGTTTTAGGCTACTATCGGGGGCATGTCCCAATATTTTATTAACTTTAGATTTTTTTAGAGGCTTTGCTGGATTACAATGGAATTGGGTGTGTTGTTTTGCTGGATTGGCTCAGTGACGAACGATTATCCGATTATCGATGATTGGTTTAGGCATCTCATGAATTAATACAAGTCTTAGTTTGCACTCTCTTGTTGTATGTTGAGAATTTATCTGACACTTGATGTTGTTGTATTAACTAGGTCAGGTGGAGGGGTAATCTCTGATATATGTGGGACTTGGGATACCCATCACGTCCAGGGCCTGGTTAGGGTTGTTAAAATATGACAGAAGTAGATTCAGCAAAAGGGGACAGGGACAAGTCACATTCAAACTCCACTTCACACAACCTCTTTAGTAAAAATTTCTCCTAAAAATTGACGTATGTCCTTCTATTAGTGAGATAAAGACCAGAATTGATGATAAGAATTGAAAAAAAGGGTAAGAGAGACAAAGATTGATTGAAGGAGAGAGAGAGAGATGGAGAAGAGGCGACTTATTTTGGCTCAGGGAAATAACAAGTTAGGGTTACATGGGGTTGGATAGTTAGTTGGTATTTTTTTGTTTGAAGACCGATTTATGGGCTGAAACGTATCTGATTTTTCTGCGCTGCTCGGATTTGGTAATGGACTTTTGGATGAATTTGAAGCCTTTTCCACTTCTTCCTTTTAAAATCATTCTAACTTTATTAGTAACTAATACAATATATAACACAATGACAATAATAATTAATATATAGAAATAGAGTATTAACACTATAATTTTCCACCAACTAATTTAACATAAAATATAAGTACAAAATATTGACTTATAACTAATTTAATAACTAATAAACTCGAGATAAAATAACGAAAAAAATTATTTAAGAAAGATAGGTGTAAAATGATAGTAATGATTCTGATAATAAATTAACATATATTTCATAAAGTAGTTTGGATAAGCTATTAATTTAGAAGCTTGAAAAAAAGAATTAGAAGAAAGGAAGGTCAAAATTGGGTTTCAACAGCTTGTACCTATTTGGCCGAAGACTTTTCGGACAAAGACATTGATGTAGTAGCCAATTTTGTCCCAACCAGCAGAGTTGCAATGAATTTCAAAAAACTTATATGGGAAAGGGAATTTTTTAGAAGTTTATGTCCGAACTTTCATTTCTAAGTTGCCTACATATCTCGAATTGCATGAAAATCAGGCCATATGTAGTTTAAGAATAATACTTGTAGATTAGAAAAAAGTAAAAAGGATGAGCTTATAAAGATTGTCCCAGTGTCGAATTATGATGACACTTGGTATGATGATTCAGGAACATAGAAGCCAAAAATAATGGAACTTGATCATCGAGGTGTCGATGTAAGTAGGACACTAGGAAGTAGGGAAAGTGAAGTTTGAGGTAGAACCTTGACCTTTGTTGGGAGTTTGATCATCATTCAAACAAATTACCCCAGTTCACTGCTAAGAAATAGTTTCATGTTTGTGCTAAAGTTCTTGAAAAAATTAACCAAATAAAGAAATTACTACATAAATAGTAAATTCATTCAGTGAATTAATGAAAATAACGCATCGGGCGTCAGTTTATACAAATGAGATTTTGAAAACTGGAAACCAAGCTTATGAGAAAATAAAATTTTAGGCCGATTATTTATGAGAATGATGCCTTTTGGCGATGAAAATGTGGCCTTAAAACAAGTAAATTATGAAAATGAGGCTTTTTCAGCCAAATGATCGATGGATGAAGACTTTTTCCTAAGTTAATAATCTATGAAAAATAACTTTGCAAGTAGTGAATTTCTATAAAAAAAAATTGTTTGGTGCATTTGTAAGTTTTTTGTAGTTATCAGAAAGAAATTCTGTAGTGCATTTGAAAGCAATTGGGTGGTAGAAGAAATGAAAGCCATGCATAGTGCAAAATAACTTAAATTTATTATGCAATGCATTGGAAGAAAATAAAAGCCATGCATAGTACAAAATTACTTAGATCAATTATGCAGTGCATTTATGCCCATGCAACAACCATTAAAGCCTTGTGGAATGTATTCTAAAATATGTGAAAGCATTTATGCAGTGCATGTGCGGTGCATTTTACAGCATATATGCAAAGAAATTGAATTTCATGTATTGTGCATTTCAAGCATTGGAAAACACTTGTGCAGAATATTAAAAGGCATATATGTAGGTTATTCATAAGTCATGTGCAGTGCATTTGAAATCTTTGTAAAATCTTCAAAATCATTTAATCAATATTACTACAAAGGCATAATTTCTCCTAAATGTTTTAAAAGAAATTGAAACTATTTGATGTGCAATCCTTACAAGACTGCAAATGTTGTTATCTTTGGCTTCTGCTATTCTTTGAGACTTGCACTCTAAGAGAATTTGTAAATTTGGGGGTGGGGGTGGGGGGGTTGATTTTTGTTGACTTTGAAGGTCTGGCTCTAAATACTTTGCATTTTTTACTCTGTTTGGACTCATAACCACATCTCTTTCAAATCTTAGGCAATAGGTAATAATAAAATATTTGATTAAAAATTATTTAAAATAAAAGATAATCAAGAGTAATAAATAACTTTATAAATAAAATATACAAATATGCATAGTCATAAAAAGAAATTCTGCCAAATTTTGAAATTTACATGATATGAAACAAAGTGAATATCCTTTTTTCCTTCAATTACTTGGTTGAACCCACATTTTTCAACATCTCTTGATGTCTTCTCAACTATTTTCTTTAACTGATTCCCTTATAAACTGTACCAACTATGACTTGAGAGATGCTGACGTTCTAAGATGATGACATTGAGCCTTGTATAGGCTACCTGTGTATCCCGCCAAGAAAATCAGGTAGGTCATAGTTTGTAAAATACACTTAAGAAAATTTAAAAATAAAGGGCTGAACCCTCCATGGGTTGCCTACATATCCCACGGGGATAAGGTTGATCGTAGTTCATTACATATGAAACAAAAAGGGGAAATTTGAATTTCTTCTAATATGACTAAGGCCAATTTGGGCCTCCTATGCATCTTCCAAGGAAATCAGGTCAACCATAGTTTGCATTACAAGCAAAGAGGAATTTTTGGAAAATTTCTACTCCAGAGACAAAACCCAGCGTGGGTTCTCTACATATTCCCCATAAGGGAATTAGGTCATTCATAGTTTCATTACATAGAAAAAAGAAATATTACATTAGGAAAAGATAAATGCTTCTAAACATAATATCTCTTAGCAATATCCTCATTAATAGCCTTGGTCTATACTTCACCATCCATTTCTTCTAGGATCAATTCTCCACCCGTCAGTACTCGATGAACCATGTAATGCCCTTGCCAGTTGGGTGAAAACTTTACCTTAGCTTTATTCTAGTGTGGAAAATATTCTTTAACACCAATAGTCCTGGTTTGAATATCTTGGCCTTATCTTTTAGTTGAAAGCTTTGTTCATTCTATGTGGATAAAGCTACCCATGACAAACCGCATTCATCCTCTTTTTATCAATCAACATCAATTGGTCATACCAATTTTGAATCCATTTGGCATAACTTAACTCAACTTCCTTAATACTTCTCAAAGATAGTATCTCTACTTCTGTAAGTAACACTTTTTCTGTTCCATAAACCAAAAGATAAGGTGTCACTCTAGTAGAAGTCCAAATAGTGGTGCGATAGCCAAAGAGGGTAAATGGAAAATTCTCGTAGCAATGTTTGTAGTTGTCAATCATTTTCCACAATATCTATTTTATGTTCTTGTTGACAGCCTCAACTGCCCCATTTATCTAAGGATGGTAGGGGTAGAATTATGATGAGTAATCTTAAATTTCTCACATATCTCATGCATCAAGCCACTGTTGAGATTAGCTTCATTATCTGTTATAATGAACTTTGAAACTCTTGACAAATAATATTATTGCGAACAAAATCTGTCACCACTTTCTTTGTTATAGACGTGAAAGAACAAGCTTCTACATATTTGGTGAAATAATCAATATCTACCAAAATAATCCTATATCCATTTGATGCGGTTCCCTCAATAGGACTGATGATATCCATGCCCAAGCTGCAAATGCCCAAGGAAAACCCATCACATTGAGTTCATTTGGTGGAACATAAATCAAATCACAATTAACTTGACATTGATGACATTTTCATACAAAGAGATTGCAATCAGTCTCCATTGTCATCCAATGTAAGACCCCATAAGATCCTAACTCAATTTAGCTTACTATTTCTTGTTAAAGGGGTCCAAGACTTAGAAAAAATTCACTAAGTGTTAAGACTTAATCATTTTCAATCCTCTTATACTTTGATGATTTTAATTCTGACCTTCCCAGCCTTAGAATGCCATCTTTAAGTTGATTCATGATCGGGGTGGTCGATAGAATATCTCGGGTAAGTTTTTAGTTTTTCAGACTAGGTTTGAGGCCTATTTGGATGTTCAAAATAGAGAGGCAACGCGATATGGACACATCACATTACATATAGCTTTTGAGGGGAGCAACACAATGCGTTGTATATCACGTCTGTAGAGTGACCTAACATATCTCTTATCTCATTTATAGTCTAGTTCAGTTTAACAAATTTTGGGTCCATAAGGGTATTTGAGTATTTTTTCTTTTACCCAACTGACCCATAACATTAAATCATCCTATCTAAATAAAATAACCCTAACCTCCTCTCAAGAACACCAAAACTTCATTCTATTCTCTTCAAAATAAGCAAGGATCAAAGTTTCCTAATTCAAGAATTTCAAGAAAGCTTCAAGATCATCCCCAAGGCTTACAATTGAATCTTTGATCCATCAAATAAATCATATTAAGGTATGTGGAGTTATGAACAAGGTCTTTCTTTCACCCTTGTTTCCAAATTACATAATTTTGAGAATTTATTTACTTGTTTTGAAGTAGGGTTCATACCCAGGTTTCTATATTCTTGAAGCATGTGATTTTCAAGAGATTTAAAGTTTTAAGTTTATCAAGAAGTGCTTATGTTTATGTTTTAACTTATAAGATTTCTATTATACATGAGATTGCACTATCTTGACTTGATATTGTTGAAGTATTTCAAGATTGTTATTGAGCATGAAGTTTTGTTATGAATTTACTTGAGTTTAAAGCATGAGTTCTTAAGCCCTAAGTTTAAGTAATGAGATTTCAAGAAATCATGCTCTTAAGGATTATTTTATGGTTTTATACCAATATTTAAAGAAAGATGGATCTTTTGATCCTTAGCTGCGAGATGGAATCCACATTTATTTATTTTGATCATAATTTAGAGAAAAGAGATGCATAACTGGTTTTCATTATAAACCCTTATGCTATTTTGAGGTGGATTTCCTAATACGAGAGCATATTAGTAATATGGGAGTAGAATTTAACACCGAATTGGGTATGATTCAAAGGTGTTATGCCCTAAAACTATGTGCCACTATTGGATTTTAATTCCCATAGTGGGTTCGGTTTATTAATCACTCTAGCTAGGTTCTATTCTGATGGAAAGGGTAGAACAACTCTACAAATATGGTAAGAGACGTTGGAATCCATGATAGCTCACATGGTTTTTATGTCGGTTAGAAGAACCTCCCAATAAAAAAAGTAAAAGTACAACTTTTAGAACTAAGTGTTGTGGCTCATAAAATTTATACAATATACTTTATTATTCATGATTTATTATTTCTAGTTTCTATTATTCAAGCTCAAGACGAGTCATTTAAACTTGGCATGTATTATTTAAAAGTTTATATGACTATTGATTACTATTTTACTTTTGCATTCACCCCCACATACTTAGTACATTCCAGAAGTACTGATCCATATATATGTCTATGTGTTACATTGTCTTATAATGTAGGGCCTGGTGCTCAATTCCAGCTGCATGATTAATGTCGAGCATCTCCTCCCATATCCTAGATCTTGGTAAGTCCTCATAGTTCGGGGGACATTCTATCAGATGTGTTATTCATGAAGTACTTTAGTTATTTGATTTCAATTTCAGTTCGAGTCAGTTGGGGCTTATCCTAGTGACTCTCTAGTTAGAAGTAGAGGCTTGTCCAACTGTTTTAGTTATAGACTTAAAAGTGTTTGTTTTCTAGATTTTAATGTTTAATACTTTCTGTAAGAGATTAAATTCAGTCTCAGTTAACGCATTAATCCAGTATTTCAATATTTCATATATCAAATTAGCCTTGTTATTAGTTTCAAAAGTTGTTAGAAGGCTAAAAAGGGTTAGCTTGGGACTACTTGTATTCTTGAGCACCGTGTGACATCTAGGGTGTATTCTTGGGGTGTTACAAACTTGATATCTAAGCCTAAGGTTTAAAGAGTCCTAGGGAGCCAAACAAGATGCGTCACGTAGAGTCTTGATCATGGATGTAAAGAGCACCACATTTATGAGCAAGGTACTATGGAACACTTTAGGAAATCATTTTTTTCATGATTTATCGTGCTTATAGATTTCTCTATCTTCTTTAACTTGTGCTTTTACATGACCGAATATGACTCCTCATTGAGTCAACACACGTAGAAATGGTGATCAACCACCAATGCAAGACAACCCTCTGAATGAGAATGTGTCTCAGGCTGAATTTTGGGCTGCCTTTCAGGCCTTGGCCCAAGCTGTGACTGCCAATGTTCAGGGCAACCATCAGGCTGTAGCCGTACTTCAGCAAAATAGTGATTTAGCTGTAGCCAGAATTCTCGACCTCATGAGAATGAATCTACTTGAGTTCTTTGATTCCAAAGTTGGTGAGGACCCACAAATCTACATTGTTGAGGTAAGAAAAATCACTCAATTTATGCATGTTACTAAGGAGGAGAGTGTAGAATTTGCATCCTTTAGGTTGAAGGATATTGTTGATGATTGGGTTGTTATGTGGAAGGATGGTAGGGGTAAGAATATAGCTCCTATGAGTTTGGAGGTATTTTAGGATGTATGTTTTGATAGGTTCCTTCTGCATGAGATGAGAAAAGATAAGATTAAGGAATTCATGAACCTATGGCAGGGCTAGATGATAGTGAAGGAGTTCTGCCTTAAGTTCACCCAGCTCTCTAAGTATGCTCTCGAGTGGATAGCTGACCTTAGTTCTAGTATGGATATTTTTTTTACTGGAGTATCTGGTTTGGTAGTCAAGGAGTGTAGGATTACCATGCTTATAAAGGATATGGATCTTGCTAGACTAATGATTCATGCTCAATAGATTAAGGTAGAGAAGTTGAAAGAGAGAGAGAGGGGAAATAAGAAGGCTAGAACCGGATAATTTAAGTATGGTCAACCAAGGTCTAGAGGGGGAAACCGTTTGCAGTTTCAAAGGCACTCATCTATGCCAGCACCATCTTCAGCCAGTGCCCCTGCACCTAGAACCAAGCAGGAGCAGTAGCATAGGACTTTTGTTTCTAGGTCTTAGAGTAGTGTGGGTTGAAGGCCCAGTTATCCACCATGTGTGAAGTATGGTAGAAACCAAACTGGTGAATGTTTGATGGGAACAAGAGGTTTCTATGGATGTGGCAAGTTGGGGTCACGAAATAAAAGAGTGTCTGTATGCTAAGCAAGGAGGCAGAGATGTTCATCCCTAAAATCAAGATACTAGCACTAGCTCCTCCAAGTCGCCTAGTCCCTCCTTAGGTCACATAATTCAGTACCAGTGTTGGTCAGCGCCAGAATTGGTTCAATGCTTTACTATCCCGACAGAAGTAGGAGAGTTCACCAGATGTTGTTACTGGTATGCTTTGTATCTTCCAATTTTATGTTTATGTGCTATTAGACCCCAGATCACATTCGTCTTATGTGACTCTCTTGGTTGTTGCAAATTTTAGGATAGATCCTAAAAAGCTCTCCAAGCCCTTCTTAGTGTCCAACCTAGTAGGTCAGTCGGTTCTTGCTGGACGAGTCTATAAGGAGGATCCTATCACTGTCCTATATAATATCATACTAGCAGACCTAATTAAGCTAGAATGGTATATTTTGATATTATTCTAGGCATGGATTGGCTCAGTTCATGATATTCATCAATAGATTGTCATACCCATGTGGTGAAGTTTCAGTTTCCTAATAACCCAATTTTTGAGTTAGAAGGGAATTCTATATCTCCCAAGAGTCACTTCATATCCTATCTTAAGGCCAAAAAGTTGATATCAAAAGGGTCCATTTATCATTTAGTTCGAGTAAAAGATACTAAGTCTGAAGCTTCAACAATTCAGTTAGTCCATGTAGTCATTGATTTCCCTAAGGTTTTTTCCAAAGATTTGCTAGGGATACCTCCCGATGGAGAAATAGAATTTGGTATTGAACTTCTTACTTACACTCAACCCATCTCCATCCCTCCAAATCGTATAGATCAGGTTGAGCTTAAAAAATTAAATGTACAGCTTAAGGACCTCTTAGATAAGGGTTTCATAAGGCCTAGTGTTTCTCCACAGGGTTCTCTAGTCTTGTTCGTGCAAAAGAAATATGGTTTTCTCCGAATGTGCATCGACTACCGCCAGTTGAACAAAGACACAATAAAGAACAAATAACCTTTTCCTATGAGTGATGAATTACTCGAACAGCTTCAGGGTGCAAGTTATTTTTATAAGATAGACCTCAGATTTGGATACCATCATATTAGAGTAAGAGAGTGTGACATTCCAAAGATAGCTTTCAGAACCTGTTATGGTCACTTTAAATTTCTAGTTATGCCCGTCAGGCTAATGAATACCCCAGCAGCCTTCATAGACTTGATGAATAGAGTGTTCAAGCAGTACTTGGACATGTTCGTCATAGTCTTCATTGATGATATCCTTCTCTATTCCTGTAGTGAGAATGCCCATGCAGACCATCTCAGAATTATGTTGCAAACTCTTAGAGATCATCAGTTGTTCACAAAATTTAGCAAGTGTCAATTTCGGCTAAAATCTGTAGCTTTCCATGGCCATATTATTTTTGGTGATGGCATTAGAGTCGATCCTCAAAAGACCGAAGCAGTGAGAAACTGGCCTAGACCCATTTTACCATCAGACATCAGGAGTTTCTTGGGTTTAGCTAGCTATTACCGATGGATTGTTAAAGGGTTTTTATCTATTGCATCCTAAATATCTAGATTAAATCAAAAGAAAGTTAAGTTTCAGTGGTCAGATTCTTGTGAGAAGAGTTTTCTGGAGTTGAAGACTCTATTCACTTCAACCCCAGTTTTGATGCTACCAGATGGTTTAGATGGATTTTTTGTTTACTGTAATGCTTCTAGAGTTGGTCTGGAGTGTGTTTTGATGCAGAGAGGCAAAGTCATAGCCTATGCCTCTAGACAACTTAAACCTCATGAAATGAACTACTTACCCACGATCTTGAATTAATAGTTAGTGTATTTTCTTTGAAAATTTGGAGGCACTATCTTTATGGGGTACACGTTGATGTGTTTATGGACCATAAAAGTTTGCAGAACGTGTTTTCGTTGAGAGAGTTAAATCTTCGTCAGAGAAGGTGGTTGGATTTGTTAAAAGATTATGATATTAGTATTTTGTATCATCTGGGCAAGGACAATGTAGTGGCGGACCCCCTTAGTATACTGTCTATGGGTAGTGCTGCTTATGTTGAGAATGATAAGAAGAAGTTAGTATAGGAGGTTCATCAGTTAGATAAACTAGGTGTTCAGTTGGTTGATTCAGCTGAAGGTAGTGTATTGGATCAGAATAGTTCGTAGTCTTCTTTAGTTTTTGAAGTGAAGGAGAAACAAGATAGAGATTATAGTTTGGCTAAGTGTAAGAAGTTAGTCAGAGATCAGAAAGTAGAGGTTTTCTCCCAAGGGGGAGATGATGTGTTACGCTACCAGGGTAGACTGTGTGTTCTATCTGTTGATGGTTTGAGACAATAGATTTTGGAGAATGTGCATGGTGCACGTTACTCTATTCACCTAGGATCCATAAAAATGTACAGCTATTTGCGGGAAATATATTAGTGGAGTGGCATGAAGAGGGACATTGTTAAGTTTGTAGCCAAGTGTGCTAATTGTCAATAGGTTAAGGTTGAGCACTAAAAACCTGGTGGCACCTTGCAGGAGTTTAGTATTCCTACTTGGAAGTGGGAAGAGGTGAACATGGACTTTGTGATAGGGTTACCCTGTTCGCGTCGTCAGCATGATTTGATTTGGGTTATTGTTGACAGAATGACCAAGTCATCCCATTTCTTGCAGTCCATACTTCCCTTTCAGCTGAAGATTATACTAAGATTTATATTAGAGAGTTGGTCATATTACATGGAGTTCCTTTGCCCATCATTTTAGATAGGGGTACTCAGTTTACCTTTCACTTTTGGAAAGCCTTTCAGAAGGTCTTGGTACCCAAGTTCAACTTAGTACTTCTTTTCATCCTTAGAAAGATGGTCAGGCAGAGAGGATCATTCCGACCCTAGAGGGCATGTTGAGAGCATGTGTTATTGACTTCAAGGGTAGTTGGGATGATCACTAGTCATTGATCGAGTTCACCCATAATAACAATTATCATTTTAGTATTCAGATGGCTCCGTTTGAGGCTCTCTATGGGAGAAGGTGTAGATCACCCATTGGTTGGGTTGAAGTGGGTGAGGTTTCTTTTACAATGCCTGATGTGGCGTTCAATGCTATGGAAAAAGTTTAGTTGATTAAAGAGAGTCTTAAGACAGTTCAGAGTCATCAAAAATCTTATATAGATATTAGGAGAAGGTCTCTTGAGTTTGAGGTTGGTGACTTAGTTTATTTGAAGATTTTGCCCATGAAGGGGTAAAGAGATTTGGAAAAAAGGGGAAGCTTAGTCCTTGATATTTTGGCCCTTACATAATATTGATTAATGTTGGAAAGGTAGCAAATGAGCTTGAGTTGCCTGCAGATTTTTCATCCGTTCATCTAATGTTTCATGTATCCTTATTAAAGAAGTGTATTGGTGATCCAACTATTGTAGTTCCTTTGGAAAGCACTGAAATTTAGGATAGCCTTTTTTATAAAGAGATCCCAGTTGAGATTCTTGATCACTAAATTCGTAGACTAAGGAACAAAAATTTCCCTTGGTCAAAGTTATTTGGTGAAATCAGTCTGTTAAGGGTGCCACTTGGGAAACAGAAGTAGATATGTGAACCAAGTACCCTCATCTATTCTCCACAAGTTCAGATTTAGTTTAAGGTAACAATTTTCCTTAGATTATCTCCTTTCCATTCTTAGCTCCAGTTGTATATTATCATATTCATGTCACTTCATGCATTCATGAATTAGTTCAGTCACGTAATCATGTTTTTACTCATACAAGTTTAGTACATAATCTCAATCCCTCAGTATTCTCTATTTAGTTAGTCCTATTCGAAGATGAATTTTCCTAAGGATCAGGAAAAATAGGTCCGGATATCCTGTGAGAATGATTTGGAAGATCCAAAACCAAAAATAGCGGTATTTGGTAGCAAAAACATAAAGGATGCAGTCACTCAATATAGATTGATAGGGGAGATATAGTAAGACCCGTAAGATCCTAACTCAATTCAGCTCACTATTGCTTGATAAAGGGGTCCAAAACTTAGAAAAATTTCACTAAGAGTTAAGACTTAGTCATTTTCAAGCCTTTTAAACTTCAATGTTTTTAATTTTGACCTTCCCGACATTAGAATATTGATTTTAAAGTTGATTCATGACCGGGATGGTCGATAGCACATCTTGGGTAAGTTTCAAGTATTTTGGATGAGTTTTGAGGCCTGTTTGGATGTTCAAAACAAGAAGGCAACGCGATATGGCTACATTGTGTCGGATATCGCGCTGGTGGGGAGAAACACGGCGCGTAGCATATCGCGTCGATAGAGTGGCAAGCGCGTTGCTTATCTCATCGACAGTACAATTCAGTTTAATGAGTTTTGAGTCCACAAGGGTATTTGAGTCTTTTCCCTTCATCCAACTGACCCATAACACGAGATTAAGGGTCCCAAAAGGCATAATTGGCCATTTAATTCACAAACTCTCTCAAAAGAAATCATCTTTCTCAAGAACAAAACTCTAACCTCCTCTCAAGAACACTAAAACTCCATTCCATTCTCTTCAAAATAAGCAAGGATCAAATTTACCTAATTCAAGAAGTTCAAGAAAGGTTCAAGATCATCCCCAAGGCTTACAATTCAAGCTTTCAGCCATCAAATCAATCCTATTAAGGTATGTGGGGTTATGAATAAGGGCTTTCTTTCACCCTTGTGCCCAAATTACATAATTTTGAGAATTTATTTACCTGTTTTGAAGTAGGGTTCATAACCAAGTTCTTATATTCTTGAAGTATGTGATTTTCATGAGATTTAAAGTTTTAAGTTTATCAAGAAGTTATTATGTTTATTTTTAACTTATGAAATTTATATTATGAATGAGATTGCACTATTTTGACTTGATATTGTTGAAATATTTCAAGATTTTTATTAAGCATGAAGTTTTGTTATGATTTGACTTGAGTTTAAGGCATGAGTTCTTAAGCCCTAAGTTTAAGTATTGAGATTTCAGGAAGATCATGCTCTTAAGGCTTATTTGATGGTTTTATACCAAGATTTAAATAAAGATGGATCTTTTGATCCTCAGCTAAGTGATGGAATTCACATTTATTTATTTTGATCAAAATTTAGAGAAAAAAGATGCATAACTGGTTTTCATTATAAACTCATATGCTATTTTATGGTTGATTTCCTAAAGAGAGAGCATATTAATAATATGGGAGTAGTATTTAGCACCGAGTTGGGTATGATTCCATGGTCTCATGCCCCAGAAGTACGTGCCACCATTGGATTTTAATACCCATAATGGGTTCAGTATAGTGATCACTTTGGCTATGTTCTATTTCGATGGCAACGGTAGAAAAACTCTACCAATGTGGGTAAGAGACGTTGGACTCCATGATAGCTGACATGGTTTATGTCGGTTAGAAGAACCTCCCAATAGAAAGAGTAAAAGCACAACTTTTATAACTAAGTGTTATGGCTCACAAGATTTATATAGTATACTTTATTATTCATGATTTATGATTTGTAGTTTCAATTTTTAAGCTCAGGTGAGACATTTACACTTGGCATACATTATATGACTATTAAGTACTATTTTACTTATTCATTCACCCCTATATACTCAGTACATTCCAGAAGTACTAATCAACATATATGTCTATGTGCTACACTGTCTTATAATATGGGGCTTGGTGCTCAATTCTAGCAGCGTGATTGATTTGGAGCATCTCCACCTACATCCTAGCTCTTGGTGAGTCCTCATAGTTTGGGGGCCATTCTATCAAATTTGTTATTAATGGAGTACTTTAGTTATTTGATTTTAGTTTCAGTTTGAGTCACCTGGGGCTTGTCATAGTGGCTCTCTAGTTAGAAGTAGAGGTTTGTACGACTGTTTCAATTATAGACATAAAAGTGTTTGTTTTCTAGATTTTAACATTTAAGACTTTTAGTAAGAATTTAGATTCAGTTTAAATTAAGGCATTAATCTTGTATTTAAAAATTTCATATGTTAAATCATCCTTGTTATGAGTTTCAAAATTTGTAAGAAGGCTAAAAAGGGTTAGCTTGGGACTACTTAAAGTCTTGAGCACCGTGTGACGTCTTGGGAATATTCCCAGGGAATTACATCAAAAAATAGCCAGCTCAAAGAATCTTCTATACCAAAACAAAACCATTCATATGCGGCCCACACGTACCACCGTGATTTCTTCGACTAACTTGGTCACCTCCTCAATACACTTAATTTTAGAGTCCTCCTATAAAGGATTTCTCTATTTAGGAAAACGTTATTTGCCAATCTCCGAACCATTCTTTTCTGAATACTGGTTATGCCCTCTAGATAGTCTTCTTGGATATTCTTTTTAATGTCGTAGTACTAAGATTTTCCTTCTGGCTCTTTGTCTATATGAAAACAGTATGTCAGTTGGACTGGGACATTCACCTCTATAGGATCTATGAAATTCTTGTCTGCATGTCGAATCATAGAGGACAAAGTTGCTAATGCATCTGCTAACTCATTTTGAGTTCTCGGGACATGTTTAAAACCTTGATGAACTTATTGTGCAACTCTTTCACGCACTCTAGATATGGAATCAGCTTCACGTCACACCTAAAAAGTCAGGATTTTAGACCACAAAAAACCGACCACAGATTGTGGTCGGAAAAAACCAACCACATGTGGTCATTTTTTTTTCTTCTTTAAATCGACCACATGTGGTTGCTTTTATATTTTAAAATTTCAAAATAATCATTTCAATAATTTTTATATTAATTATTATTTCTTTTACAAATAAAAAATAAAAAAATAAAAAAAGTGACCACTTGTGGTTGGTTTTATTTAAAAAATATAATTAAAAATACACTTCAATTATATTTTTAAATAAAACAGACCACAAGTGGTCAGTTTATAATTAAAAGAAAAGAAAACAATTTTAATAAACTGACGACTAGTGGTCAGTTTTTAATTAAAATAAAAAGAAAATAATTTAAAAAAATCGACCAGTTGTGGTCGATTTTTAATTAAAATAAAAACAAATTTAAAAAAAATCGACTACATGTTGACGGTTTTTAATTAAAATAAAAAAAAATAATTTTTAAAAACCGACCACTTGTGGTTGGTTTTTAATTAAAATAATAAAAGAAAATAATTTTAAAAAAATGATCACTTGTGGTCGGTTTTTAATTAAAATAAAAAGAAAATAAATTTTAAAAGACGACCACTGGTGGTCGGTTTTTATTTAAAATAAAAAAGAAAATAATTTTATAAAACCAACCACTTATGGTCGTTTTTTAATTAAAATAAAAAGAAAATAATTTTAAAAAACCTACCACTTGTGGTTCGTTTTTAATTAAAATAAAAAACAAAATAATTTTTAAAAACCGACCATTTGCAGTCTTTTTTGGAATTAAAAAAATAAAAAAAAGTAAATAATTTTTATGAAACCGACCACTTGTGGTCGATTTTTATTAAAAAATAATTATATGTATAATCTAATATATTATTTTTTTAAAATTACACTGATCACACGTAGTCGATAACCAATTTTATAATAATAAAAATCAATCAATATTAGATTTTGTGAAAAAATTACACTTAAAAATATATCAAATAAAGTCAACAAATTACGTTAAACATAATCTTTATCTTTTACTTATGTTTCAACATATAAAATAAATATTTTCCTTTGTATATACGTTAAATGACGTTAAACATGCATAATAATTGAATAATGAATATGTGTATATACATATCATACCGTTGAGATAATGATATTATATTACTAATGCAGTCATAATAGTGTAATATAACCGATAATTCATTAGAATATAATGAACGTGTTCTATTATACGCTAATATACTTGTGGATGTGATGTATATAGTACGCATTCAAGAGTTCATATATATAAATATCTTTATATATATATATATATGATGTAGTGATCGATTGATGAATGATGTAGTCAAAACCTAGTAGAATCTATCCAAACATATTGAATACTTTGATTTGAAACGACAGAAGTAATAATAGTACGTATTTAGAACTTGATATATATAGTTGATAGTGTGTGTATGTTTGTGTATGTATTGGTATATATATAGTATATACATATTATATAGTGAAGGTATATTAATGACATAAAATAAACTAACCGATAATTCATCTGAGTATATGTGAAATACGCTATATATTATTATGGGGTAGTAAAATCGTGTATGTGATGTTTATAGTACGTATTTGAAAGATGATAGACAATTGAATATAGCTATATATACGTATATCTCGTGTAGTGATGTATGCAGTAATCGAAAGCAAAATAACTGAATCTATATTTCAAAATATTTTGTATAATACGTTGATATCATACTATTGAGGAAATAAATATACTATTTTGTGTCAATGTAGACACGCGTATGTTGTTGAACTTGTAATAATGTAAGACAAGTATTATGAGGTATATATATAGATATATAATATCGTATTTAAAATCTAGTTAACCAAAAATTTATCGTAATTTACAAAATTCATAGATATTTTTATATGATTGGGGAAATATACTACTCGTATTAATGTGATGATAAAATAACTAATTATCTGACTTTATATATATACACATTGCATTAAATTATTTAGATGTTGTTATAAATATTATACAATTTATTAAAATTGTATTTTTTATAAAGATCGACCACAAGTGTTCATTTTTTGAATGATGAAAAATAAATCAACCGCGTAATTTGATAAGACCCGTTAATGACCCGACCCACCCCAATCTTAATTGCCCTTTTTCATTTGTATATTATATATAATATCGTATTTAAAAGCTAATTACCCAATAATTCATCCTAATTTGCAAAATAAATTGATATTATTATACGATTGAGGAAATATACTACTCATGTTAATATGATGATAAAATAACTAATTATATGATTTAAATTTTTTAAAAAAAATTGATCACATGTAATCGTTTTCCTATAGTAACTATTTTAAAACTAAATTGAAACACTTATTTTTTATTTTGTCAATAATTTTGTAAAATCCAACCACATGTGGTCGGTTTTCAAAAAAATTTACTAAAAATTGACCAATAAAAATATTTCCAGAAAACCGACCATGTGTAGTCGATTTTCTAGAATTTAATTAAAAAATTTATTAAATTATATAAGTCATACCCGACCCTACCACAAACCAACATAATAAACACAAAAATCGCCCCCAAACTAACACATACACACACATCGCGCATCATACACACATCGCACCAAACATTGCCACTCCACTGCTGACCTCCACTGTTGTCGCCGCTCCGACGAGACTGTCGGCTCCGACTTGCCGAGCTTCCACCGGAGTATGTACGATTTGTGATATTTATGTTCATAGGTACTTATATTAGACCTAATATTAACCCCCATACTTGTACTAGACCTAATCTTAACTAAATTACTTTCTTGGAAATTTATGGAAACTAGATTGTCAACATATTTGGAGGTTTTCTTAAGTAATTACTTGTATTGGTGGTTCATCCAAATAAATTAGAGTTTACTTTTCTTGATACTCCATCATAGTTTTAGTATTTTGGTGGTTTTTTATGGTGATTTAGGCTAAGAATATGAGAAAATAAGGATATTGATGGTCAAGATTTTGTAAGAACTTGGAATGTGGTTGGGAATGTGGAATTTGATTGTGTCTAATGGTCAAGATTTTCCTTATTTTGCCTAATGGTCAAGATGTTTTTTTTCTAGTTGCCTAATGGGTTTCTTGGAACTTGATGTTACTGTTTGACAGAATCTGAATTTGGGAAAATAATTGTTTTGTTATTTTTCCGATGACAACTTATCTCTTTCTCTTTAATTTATGTCAAACAAAGGTAAGTTGATTTCCCTCTATTTTCTTATTATGAAGTCTGTAAATGTAGTTCAGTTTAGGATTGTTCATCGTATAAGACTATGAAAGCCATAAAAATTTTGTGATGATTATTTGGTGTGAGAGGGACATGCGACGCCTCTACTTATTTACATTATTACACTAGTTCAATTGTTTGACTTATACTATAAATGAATATGTTACTTGAAAGTAATTAAGTGTAGTTACTTGAAGCTGAACTTTTATTTTGAATTTTGTTAAAGCGTAGGTGCTTGAAATGTGAACTTTTTATTTTGAATTTTGCGATGCTTGATAATTTGTGAGGTGACTTCGTGACATGAAATTGATTAAGTGTAGGTACTTGAAATGTGATTTTTTTCATTGTGAATGTAGTTTAGTTTTGTGACTAGTGAGGTGACTTAGTGACTTGAAATTGATTAAGTGTAGGTACTTGAAATGTTAATTTTTTTTCTTTTGAATGCAGTTAGTTTGGTGACTTAAGAGGTGACTTAGTGACTTAAAATTGATTAAGTGTAGGTACGTGAAATGTGAATTTTTTCATTTTAAATATAGTATAGTTTTGTGACTTGGGAGGTGACTTAGTCATTTGAAATTGATTAAGTGTAGGTACTTGAAATGTGAATTTTTTCTTCTGAAAATAGTTTTAGTTTGGTGACTTGGGAGGTGACTTAGTGACTTGAAATTGATTAAGTGTAGGTACTTGAAATATATTTCTTTTTTAATTTTGAATGTAGTATAGTTAGGTGACTTGGGAGGAGACTTAGTAACTTGAAATTGATTAAGTGTTGGTACTTGAAATGTGAATTATTTCATTTTAAATGTAGTATAGTTTGGTGACTTAGAAGGTGACTTAGTGAATTGAAATTGATTAAGTGTTGAACTTGAAATGTGAATTATTTCATTTTGAATGTAGTATAGTTTGGTGACTTGTGAGGTGACTTAGTCACTTGAAATTGATTAAGTGTAGATAGTTGAAAGGTGAATTTTTGTTTTGAAAATAGTTTATTCTACTAACATGTGAGATGATTTAGTCACTTGAAATTGATTAAGTGTAGGTAGTTGAAAGGTAAATTTTAGTTTTGAATGTGATTTTGTTTGGTAGCATGTGAGGTGACTTATTCACTAGAAATTGATTAGGTATAGGTACATGAATTTTTAATTTTTAATTTGAATGTGATGGAATTTGGTAATGTAAGGTGACCTAGTCACATGAAATTGATTAAGTGTAGATAGTTGAAAGGTGAATTTTTGTTTTGAAAGTTGTTTATTGTATTAACATCTGAGATGACTTAGTCACTTGAAATTGATTATGTGTAGGTATTTGAAATGTGTATTTTTGTTTTGAATGTGGGTTAGTTTGGTAACATGTGAGGTGACTTAGTCACTGGAAATTTATTAAGTGTAGGTGCTTGAAATGTGAATTTATTATTTTGAAGGTAGTTTAGTTTTTTTTTTTATAGGTGACTTAGTGACTTGAAAATGTTGAAGTTTGGGTGCTTAAAATGTGAATTTTTGTTTTGAATGTAGTTTAGTTTGGTAACTTGGGAGGTTACTTAGTCAATTGAAATTGATTATGTGTAGGTAATTGAAATGTGAATTTTTGTTTTGAATATGGTTTAGTTTGTTAAAATGTGAGGTATCTTAGTCACTTGAAATTGATTAAGTGTAGGTACTTGAAAGGTGAAGTTATCATTTTTAAGGTAGTTTAGTTTTTTTTTTTTTTTTTTTTTTTTTTTTTGGGGGGGGGGGGGGGGACTTAGTGACTTGAAAATATTGAAGTTTAGGTGCTTGAAATGTGAATTTTTGTTTTGAATGTAGTTTAGTTTGGTAACATGTGAAATTGATTATGTGTTGATACTTGAAATGTGAATTTTGTTTTGAAGGTGGTTTAGTTTTGTAACATGCACTTGAAATTGATTAAGTGTAGGTACTTGAAAGGTGAATTTATCATTTGAAGGTAGTTTGGTTTGTGTTTTTGGGAGGTGACTTAGTGAATTGAAAATGTTGAAGTTTAGGTGCTTAAAATATGAATTTTTGTTTTGAATGAAGTTTAGTTTGGTAACTTGAGAGGTAACTTGTCACTTGAAATTGATTATGTGTAGGTACTTGAAATGTGAATTTTTATTTTGAATGTGGTTTAGTTTGGTAACATGTGAGGTGACTTATTCACTTGAAATTGATTAAGTGTAGGTACTTGAATTTTTAATTTTTGTTTTGAATGTAATGAAATTTTGTAATGTGAGGTGACTTAGTCACATGAAATTGATTAAGTGTAGATAGTTGAAAGTTAATTTTTTATTTTGAAAGTGGTTTATTCTACTAACATGTGAGATGACTTAGTCACTTGAAATTGATTATGTGTAGCTTCTTGAAATGTGTATTTGTTTTAGTGTGGTTTAGTTTGGTAACATGTGAGGTGATTTAGTTACTTGAAATTGATTAAGTATAAGTTCTTAAAAGGTGAATTTAATATTTTGTAGGTAGTTTAGTCTTTTTTTTTTTGGAGGTGACTTAGTGACTTGAAAATGTTGAAGTTTAGATGCTTGAAATATTTATTTTGAAAGTAGTTTAGTTTGGTAACTTGGGAGGTGACTTAGTCACTTGAAATTGATTATGTGTAGGTAATTGAAATGTGAATTTTTGTTTTGAATGTGGTTTTATTTGTTAAAATGTGAGGTGTCTTAGTCACTTGAAATTAATTAAGTTTTGGTACATGAAAAGTGCATTTATCATTTTTAAGGTAGTTTAGTTTGTTGTTTTTGGGTGAGGGCGACTTAGTGACTTGAAAATGTTGAAGTTTAGGATCTTGAAATGTAAAAAAAAAATTATGTAGTTTAGTTTGGTAACTTGGGAGGTGACTTAGTCTCTTGAAATTAATTATGTGTAGATACTTGATATGTGAATTTTTGTTTTGATTATGGTTTAGTTTTGTAACATGTGAAGTGACTTAGTCACTTGAAATTGATTAAGTGTAGGTACTTGAA
Organism: Capsicum pubescens; assembly: GCA_030864215.1. Classification (NCBI taxonomy): domain Eukaryota; kingdom Viridiplantae; phylum Streptophyta; class Magnoliopsida; order Solanales; family Solanaceae; genus Capsicum; species Capsicum pubescens. The sequence goes on along the minus strand of CM061544.1, from coordinate 234,929,900 downwards.
AAATGAATTTATCATTTTGAAGGTAGTTTTGGTTGTTTTTTTTGGGAGGTGACTTAGTGACTTGAAAATGTTGAAGCTTAGGTGCTTGAAATATGAATTTTTATTTTGAATGTAGTTTATTTTGGTAACTTGGGAGGTGATTTAGTCACTTGATATTGATTATGCATAGGTACTTGAAATGTGAATTTTTATTTTGAATGTGGTTTAGTTTGGTAACATATGAGGTGACTAAGTCACTTGAAATTGATTAAGTGTAGGTACTTGAAACGTGAATTTACCATTTTGAAGGTATTTTAGTTTATTTTTTGGGGAGGTGACTTAGTGACTTGAAAATATTGAAATTTAGGTGCTTGAAATGTAAATTTTTGTTGAATGTAGTTTAGTTTGGTAATTTGGGAGGTGACTTAATCACTTGAAATTGATTAGTTACTTGAAATGTAAATTTTTGTTTTGAATGTGGTTTAGTTTAGTAACATGTGAGGTGACTTAGTCACTTGAAATTGATTAAGTGTAGATACTTGAGAGGTGAATTTATCATTTTTGAAGTTAGTTTATTTTATTTTTTTGGGAGTTGATTTAGTGACTTGAAAATGTTGAAGTTTAGGTACTTGAAATGTGAATTTTTATTTTGAATATTGTTTAGTTTGGTAACTTGTGAAGTGACTTAGTCACTTGAAATTGATTATTTGTAGGTACTTGAAATGTGAAATTTTGTTTTGAATGTGGTTTAGTTTGATAACATATGAAGTATCTTAGTCACTTAAAATTTATTAAGTGTAGGTACTTGAAAGGCGAATTTATCATTTTGAAGGTAGTTTAGTTTGTTTTTTTGAGAGGTAACTTAGTGACTTGAAAATGTTGAAGTTTAGTCACTTGAAATGTGAATTTTTGTTTGAATGTAGTTTAGTTTGGTAACTTGGGAGGTGACTTAGTCAATTGAAATTGATTATGTGTAGGTACTTGAAATGTGAAGTTTTGTTTTGAATGTCGTTTAGTTTGGTAACATGTGAGGTGACTTAGTCACTTGAAATTGATTAAGCGTAGGTAATTGAAAGGAGAATTTATCATTTTGAAGGCAGTTTAGTTTATTTTTTAGGAGGTGACTTAGTGAATTGAAAATGTTGAAGTTTAGGTGCTTGAAATGTGAATTTTTATTTTGAATGTAGTTTAGTTGGTTAACATGGGAGGTTACTTAGTCACTTGAAATTGATTAAGTGTAGGTACTCGAAATGTGAATTTTTATTTTAAATGTGGTTTGGTTTGGTAACTTGAATTTAGGTACTTTATCAGTTTGAATTTAGGTACTTGAAATGTGAACTTTTGTGACTCGAACTATTTACTTGAATTTGATTGATTGTGTAGATGGAACATGATTATAGATGGATATATTAACGGAATAATGATAATAGAATGAGTGGTAGGCAGGAATTTGTTGAAGGTGTCAGACAATTTGTTGAACATGCTTGGACACTTGATACTTGGTCATGTTTTCTGGCTATTCATTGTCCTTGTGTTAGATGTGATGGTACAAATCTTTTAAAAGAAGAAGTTGTGAAGGAACATCTTTATAGAAGGGGGTTTCACGAGGACTTTTTAAGATTGCATACTATTGATGATGATGTTGAATAAAATAACTTCGTTGTTGCTGAAAGTAGTAGGTCTGCAGGGCATAATGAATATAAAGATACTAGGATGACAGAAATGGTGCATGATGCTTTTGGGATGCAACACAGGGGTGACTTTAGGGAAAATGTCGAAGATGTTCCCAATAGAGAAATGAGTCATTTTTATGAACAACTGCATGCTGCTAGTCATTCTTTGTTTGACGGGTGTTTGCATTCTCATTTGTCTGTTATTGTTAGATTATTAAGTATTAAATCTGATTAAAATATTACCGAAGGAGGAATGGACTCAATGACAGATCTTATTAAAGAGTTAGTTGACCCTATAAGGCAAAAAGATTGGTGTCAAAGTTAGGTCTCTCCTCGGTTAGAATTGATTGTTGTGAAATTGGTTGCATGTTATACTTTAAGGAAGATGCTAACCTAGAATCCTGTAAGTTTTGTCACCACTTTCGATATAAGCATAGTTGTAATGGAAATAAAATTACTATTAAGGCGATGCATTATTTACCTCTAATACCAAGGTTGAAGAGGTTGTATGCTTCAAATATCTCAACTCCTCGTATGAGATGGCACAGTGAAAATAGAAGGCCCACTGGTGTTATGTGTCATCCATTTGATGGAGAGGCTTGGAAGCATTTTGATGTAACTTATCCAGATTTTGTAGCGGAGCCACGAAATATTCATTTGGGATTAAGTGTGGATGGCTTCTATCCCTTTTTAGTAGGTCCTGCGTCATATTCATGTTGGCCTGTATTTATCACCCCTTATAATCTTTCTCCTAAAATGTTAATGACTAGCCCCTATATATTTCTGAATTATGTTGTTCCTGGCCTACGTAATCCAAAAAGTGGAATAGATGGCTACTTGCAACCTTTGATTGATGAACTTCAAATTTTATGGCATGAGGGGGTTGAAACTTGGAACATCTCACTTAAACAGAATTTCAATCTGCGTGCATATGTAATTTGAACTGTTAATGATTTTCCTGCTTATGGAATGTTGTCTGGGTGGATGACACCTGGAAAGTTGGCTTGTCCATAATGCATGAAAAAACAAAATCTTTCATATTGATACATGGCAGGACAAATTCATGGTTTGATTATCGCCGTTGTTTCTTTTCGCCTAATCATGAATTTAGGAGACTCAGGAATGCATTCAGAAAGAATAGAATGAAACATAATGGTCCACCTCCAAGGCTATCTGGTCATGACATCAGAGAGATAGTTTTGTATTTGCCAAAAGTTAGTAAGGAACAATTGTATAGGCTAGATGGATATGGAATTTCGCATAACTGAACTAACCAAAGTATATTTTCAGTGTTAGAATATTGGACAGATAATTTACTTAGAATTAATGTTGATGTCATGCATACTGAGAAGAACTATATTGACAACTTGTTTAACACTGTGATGGATTTCACCGGTAAGACAAAGGATATTCCTAAAGTCAGACTTGACTTACCAGAATATTCCAAGCGCAGAGAATTACACTTACTGGAGGAGTCCACTGGAAATGTTCTTTAGCCCAAGGCTAGTTTTACATTTAAGTTGGCCCAAAATCGACAAATATGTGAGTGGGTTCAAAGTTTAAAGATCCCATTGAATATGCCTCAAATTTAGAAAAGAGGGTTGATATGGCACAACGAATCTTGCATGGAATGAAAAGCCATGATTGTCATATTTTCATGGAACAATTACTTCCAAATGCATTTACTGTTTTACTTGAAAACATAAGGGAACCAATATCAGAGATTAGTTTGTTCTTGAAAGACTTATGTGCCACCACGTTAAAAGAAGAAAATTTGGTGCGAATAGAAAGTAATATTGTTGTTATCACCAACAAGTTGGAGAAGATTTTTCCGCCAGGGTTCTTCGATGTGATGGAATATCTTTCCATTCAGCTTGTGTACGAAGCCCGGCTAGGCGGTCCAGTTCAAACTAGGTGGATGTATCCATTCGAATGGTAAGTAATTGCAACATATTTAAATTCATACATATCCTTTTTAATATAGTAAACATCTAATCTTAAGATTGTGCAGGGAAATTAGAAAAATGAAAAGGTGTCCCAAAAATAAACATAAGGTGGAAGGCTCTATAGTTGAGGCATATCTTGCAAGAGAAACATCCCAATTTTGTTCATACTACTTTTGTGATGAAGTTGCTAGTTCAAGAAATAGGCCGAATCGTAATTAGGATGATGAGACTGAGCCTCATTTTCAACCGATATCAATTTTCAATAAATTTAGTTGTAAGGCTAACAAGACCATATTTCACTGGCTCACTACCATGTAGCACAAATCAACAACTTTTTATGTCTTGCTGAATTACCCGAAAGATGAGCCCTTTCTAAAGTAAGGAGATTAAAAATTAACATATATTATTTATTTACTTATTCCCTTAAGGAAACTAATTGTGTTTCGCATGTTGGATCTTCAGTTTATTAAGACTCAATTCCACGAAAATCAAGTGTATCCATCCTTTGCAACATGGTTACATATGAGGTTCGTAAGTATACTAATATTTCTATAAATTTTAAATATTTACACACTCTTCAACTAACATATATATATATATATATGCATAATATATTTAGGTATATCAGTCACGAAATGCATCCGTATACAATCAGTTCTTGAGAGATTTTTCTTTGGGACTAGTTAAAGCTCATAAAATTTCCCATTACACAGTAAATAGGTTTAAATTTTCCACCAAAGAACACTCTAGAACAAGGAAAACAAACAATAGTAGTGTTTGGGTTCAGGGTGATGATGATGTTGATTGCTTTGGCATCATACACGAGATCTTAGAACTGGAGTATGATGGTTTTCCCAATAAAAAAATTATTCTCTTTCGATACAAGTGGTTTGACCCAAGTATAAGAGGTACAAGAGTACACAAGGAGAATCACATCATTGAAGTAAAGAACAATAGGTCATATCCTGTTTATGATCCCTTTGAGTAACGCCTCGAGTCTGTACCCCAGACGCTACACGACGCTCATAATCTCAAGGACCATAAGCTAACCCATGACTGGTACCTGCTGTAATAACTGAATAATAATACGGTATAATGTGGAATAATGGGCTGAAATTTCAAAAGGTTCAAAACTATAATATTGATGAAAAGAAAATCATTAAGTCAGATAAAACATCAGAATCTGAAACACTGAATATTGTCTAAAAATCTAGTCTGAAAAGCCTCTAAACTGAACTGTCTGAATAAGGAGTTGATGGGACAATCCCCCATCTAACTCCATATACTGAAATGCTCAATCTAATGAAATAATGAAATAAAAGAATACCCTCGAATGATGAGGACTTACTGCTAGTCTAGTGCTGCTGAATGAATGAATGAACCGCTAAGAATGCTCTGGGGCCTGTACGTCTGAAGCTATGGTATAAGAAATCATAGCATAAATAAAAGCATACGTCAGTATGTGTGAATGTACTGGTACGCAAAGTGAGGTAAGGATGAATGCAAGGGTTCATATGCATGAACTATAACTGACTGAATAACATAAACATAACTATATGAGAATACATGCTTGAATACATAACTGCAAATGAAGTCATAAGGATTCTGAATACTGAGTTTACTAACAACATGGATTACTGATAACTGATTAACTAATAACTGATATACTATTTACTGAGTGACTGTGTCTAACAGTCCTGTTTCTGATGGAACTAGATAAGTTTCGTACTATGCTGAGTGACTGTATCTGAAAATCATGAAATCTATAGAACTATCTGAGTTCTTTACTGAAGACTGAGACTGAGTCTGTGGGAGGTAATCATCTAACCAACATGCCTCTTTCCTAAATAGATTTGGGGTCCAACCTGTAGCCCCATTTGGAAGGGTGTCAGTACTGTGCCGCTGGTAAAGACACTAAAAAGATACCTTCATCTGACAGGTTCTCAAATGAGAATGGTGGGACCCTCAACTGTTAGGTTAAGCCATCTCAACAACCCTCAACTAGCAGGTTTTGATGTCTCAACCTACACTGGCTACATAGTTCTGCAACGCAAGGACCGCTTCTAAGGATCACACTCTCTGCTGGCAGGTGAGTCCACATCCTTGGGTTCACTCGGTGCTGAATCCTACTCCCAACTGAATAGACACTGAAATGATTTTCTAGTTCATACTAGGCTGGACTGATCTATTACTGATTGTACTGATTAACTGAACTAAGTTAAGTTTACTGAGTTCCATTGACTGACGGAATACTACTAAGTTCTGTTATCTGATTGATTTTACTGAGGACTAAAATGAATACTGAATGGGACTGGATTTATACAGAGTTTACTGAGTTTTCCTAAGTTCTGTAACTGAACTAGAGTACTACTGATCATGACATGACTGAGACTGTTCTGTAACTGACACTGGCTCTAGGCACACAGCTAAATTGTTGGGTATTAAATACCCCCAGAACTCTATAGAATGAAAATAATAAGACATGACAATTCTTCAATACTTGATAATAGTCAACAACTAACAATACGATCTATGAGGCATTTCATCAATCACTTAAAAGTCATGAACTAGCACAAGAATAGGAATGCATACTAACACATCATAATTTCATTAAACCAATCACATGAGCAGTCCATCAAACACATACAAGGTATAACTTTAATATGTAAGACATTGTGAACATATGGTATAGCATAAGTTCATCGTTTAGACCACCAAAGGATCACAAAAGCATCATAGTCTTAATGTAGCATTTTATCAAACACATTGTAGGTGTAGCTTTATACTAGGGTATGAACAACAATGCTAATACATCATGACTTCATAATTCAAGGATTTCAATATAAGAGAATCAAAATTCAACTTACATGTTATTATAATATCAAAAAACACATAACGATTTCAACTTGGAACACATTCCACAACATCCACATGATTACATTCAAACCCACCACATGGAAATCACAATTCATGTTTTTGAAAGAAGTTTCTTGAACTCCAAGGGTGAAAGGGACCCTTGGATGAACACTTTACATCCCTTGTTGAAGAATTTTTGGAAATAAATGGCGGAATCTTGAGTTCTAGATTTGAAATTTAAAAACTCTAAGGATTGTTCTTGAGAGAAATTGCGAAAGAATGGGTTTATTTGCTTCCTAGGGTATTAAATTTCATGTTTTGGGGGATGAGAGTTGGGGGAAAAAGACCCAAATACCCCCAAGAACGTGGTCTTTTAATGAGTGAAAATTGGATTGCCGACGCGCAGGTCGACGCGGCGAGTCGATGGCTCCGACGTGATATCCAATGCATCACGCCAAGATCATGTCGACTCACTGGAATTTGACACTGGTAGCTGGGGAAAATATTAACCAACGCGATACTCCACTCGGCGCACCAAGATCGCGTTGGTACACTATTTTTGGATTTCGAAGGAGCTTCAAACGAAGTCTGAAAAATCTAAAACTTATATGGGAATACCTATTGACCTTCTTGATCATGAATTAACTAAAATATAGACATTTAAAGGACTCTAAGGTTGTGAAATAAGATTTAAAACTTTTGAAGCCCTAAAATAAACTAAGTCTGAATACTTAGCTTAAATTTTCTAAGTCTGGGACCCTTAACAGTCTTAAAGGACTGTAATGCCCCGCAAAATCCTGTTACAGTCTGAGCCTTAGAGCGTATTTGGTAAAGCAAAAATCCGAGTCAAAATGTTTAAGAAATATCCACCCAAGTATGAAATACTTTGAAATCATATGGGAATCTATTTGAGCATGAATTAAGATCATAGAAGTCCCCTAACTCATGAATGAGTTGAAAACTTTCCTATCGTTCAAGATTTAGTGACCGTCAAAATTTGGGTCACTTTAGTATATTAAGAACTGGATGTTTTGATATATATATAATGAAATATCTTTTAATTAGATTTCCAACGATACCAATTTTTTCTAAATTCGATATCGGAGAAGAGAGTTATGCCCATTTTACTCCAGCATGTCAAGCTGGAAAACGGTGACGACGTTTCTGATGGGCTATCACATTTCTGACGCCCTATTTGACGACGTCGTCACATTCTGACAACATTTCTGACAACGTCGTTAGCCCTGGGTAGAATATCAAGAATTTGGACCCCTTTTGTGACGACCATTCGTGACGGCCTATCACGAACTTGACAGCCTGTCATGAATGCCGTCAAGTATATTTTTCCAGAAATTCAAGGGAGTTTTTGCAAGTGTATTTTGGTCATTTTCCAACCTTTTTGAGCCTCTATAAATATTAGGAGACCTCATTCAAACCCTAATTCAATCATCTTCTTTTTCAACTCTCTCAAGAGAGTATAACTAGGGTTTCAATCAAGAACCCTAATCTTCAAAAAATCATCAATAAATCTTCAAGGTTTCTTCACGAATCAAGTTCCTCATAGTGTGGCCTTCAAGAATTTATTTATTTCAAGTGTGGATAAAGTTTCAAGCACTATAGTTCATCCAATTTCAAAGGTTAAGGTATGTAGATGTTTATTCTTGGGTCCCTTTCATCCAAGAAGCTCAAGAACCCTTTTTAAAACTAAAAGATTTTTATGTTGATGAGTTGTTAATGATTTGTATGAGTTGAAATGGATGTTTAATGTGTTTTTGAGTTTTGATTTATGTTTTCCTACAAAATTATGAGCTTTGACCCTAGTATGTGGAATTCATGTGATGTTTGTGATAGACCCTCTTGAAGTTGTTTTTCCATGTGATGTGTTCATGACTTTTGGGTGTAGAAATGGTTGAATAAGTGAAGAACGTTCCCCATAGGTTTGATAAATAGCTTAGGTGAAGCATATGGTCCACTATAGTATGTTGAATAGGAAACCCCAAATTGTGAGCTAGTCCATGCATGCCTATTGTTTGATAAAATGCCTTAGTGAGTGAAAAGTTCCAAGATAGCATGAAATCCCCAAGTAGGTGTAAAATCGGTCGTGTCTAGTAGTTGTTGAAAGACCCTAGTGAACAAGTCAAGATATGATGGTTGTAAATTCCCCGATTTTGTGCTCTTTGATATATTCTAAGCTTTTAATATATGTCAAGTGGTTAGCAAGTAAATAGTGACGTGTTAGTATGAAGTTTCCCCAAAATCAAGTGATATACAAATACATGAAAAGACCGATATAGGTATGAAGTACTTGATGTAAGATCTCGTTTAATGGGGTATAATCTAATAGCATGTCTTCCCTAGGCTAGTATATGATGATGAATAGAGGTCTATGTTTTCTAAATTCTTAATGCTATGTCCTAAGGATCTTGAGAGGGAAAGTATGTTGTGATGCCCAACTACTTGAAGTGATTCTTTAACGATTGTGATAATACATAAATGATTCTAATGATGAATGAATACTTGTAATGATGAATGAATGATGGTATTGATGAATGGATGACCGTGATGATGCATGAATAATTTGTGATGAAGAATGAATGTCTTACTTTTATGTTATCGAGTCCTGGGGGTATTTATACCTGAAAATAGAGCTGTTCTCTAGAGCCCATGTCAGTTTCTCGATAATTCCAATTGAGCCATGATTCTCAGAACTCAGTGAACTATAGAACTCTTTTTCCTCAGACAAGTGTGAAGCTTAGTAAAGCTCGGTAATCTCAGTTATCTCTGTAATCTCTATATCGCTAGTAACCTAGCCTCAGTCCTGTAATCAGCTCAGTTCTAATAGTATTCAGGTGATTCAATCATAATCACAGAAGTGATTCGAGTAATCAATTCAAGCTCTGTATCGTCTGTCAGATAGCATGATTCGATATCTTTTTTGTCAGATACGGAAACAAGTGATCTCAACATAACTCAGTCAGACCTTTTAACTAATATGATCAGTGTCAAATTCAGTTCAGCCAGTGTTCAGTTGAGAATTCAGTTCTAAGTCTTTCAGTTAGGAGTAGAAAGTAGCACCGAGCGAGCTCAAGGATGGGATCTCACCTACTAGTAGAGGGTGTGATTCTTAGAAGTAATCCTTGTACTCCAGAAGTACGTAGCCAGCGTAGGTTGAGACATCACACCTATTAGTTGAGGGTGAATGAGAGACATCATACCTGCTAGATGAGGGTAGATGAGGTGGCTTGACCTACTAGATGAGGGCCCCACCATTCTCATTTGAGGACCTGCTAGATGAGGGTCACATAGAGTTGCCTTTACTAGTGGCGCGGTAATGACTCCCTTCCAACTGGGGCACAGGTTGGACCCCACCTGTGGTAGGTCGGGGCATGTCAGTTAAGTGACTACTTCCCACAGTTTCAGTTTCAGATTCAGTCTCAGTTTCAGAATCAGTCTTCAGAAATCAGGACTGTCAGATACAGTCATCTATCATTGTGAGGAATTTATATAGTTCCATTAATTTATGGGCCATCCCATCAGATAGACTTGGTCTCACATACAGTTATTTGATATTATATTCAGAGATATGCTGTCAGACAGGCTTGATCACAGTATCAGATTTCTATTAAGTATTCTTGTTTTTAGATTCAGATATAACCATATTTCTTATCATTGATAAAGATTCCAAAATTATCTGTTAGAAAGGTTGATCTCTAATCAAGTCAGTCGAAAGCAGTAAGTCCAAGAATTCAGTCATTGATGTAAGCACATCCAGATCCTCAGTTATCCATATCAGATGACTCTGTGATTGAATATCTTAGTGTCAGTAGTGAGTTCAGTCTGTAGTAAAGTGGTATCTGAGTTTCAGTATCTAGAGTTGCGATAATTGTGTTCATTTTTTGTGCATTTATGTATATGTTCTCATGCAGCATTTTCATGATTATTCAGTTTAGATATTGTGCATTCATGGACCCTTGCATTAGCCTACCCCATCTACATACTTGGTACATTTTTGTACTGACGCATTTGAGCTATGGTGTTTAATTTGACACCATAGGTTCAGAGGCACAAGATCCAGTTTATCCTCAGCAGTTTGGTCCCAGTCAGCAGCACTCGCAGTGAGTCCTCTTCTTTTAAGGATGAGTCTCAGTTTACTACTATTGTTTCTGACTTTGTTTATTTTCTATTGACGGAGTTAGTTGGGGACATTTCCTATCAACTCTACAGTTCATACAGTTAGAGGCTTTTCAGACGAATGTATTAGTATTCAGTTTTCAGTTTTGAGTATGTATAGATGTGTTGAACCTTATGGAAAGTTTTCATATTTTTTTCAGATATTATGCAGTGTACAGGTACAGATATCAGAAAAGGGTTAGCTTGTGGTCCTTTGGGCCAATAAGTACCGTGTGACGTCTCGGGATAGGATCTTGGGGCATTACAAACTTGGTATTAGAGCCTAAGGTTCAATAGTATCCTAGGGAGTCTGAAAAGTCGCATCTAGTAGATTCTTGTACATGGGTGTGTAGCGCACCACATTTATGTACAAGAGGCTACAAGATGTTCTTAGGAGTAGTTCCTCTTCTTTCAGTGATTATTTTGTGCGAGTGAGTATGATATCAAGTTGGTCCTCAGTCTAATCCACTTCATTCTTTCATTTCTAGAGTATACCTCCTCATAGAGACTTTGTCCAAAGGATTAATGATCAGCCCCCTCAGCCAGTAGATCCTGTAAATGAGAGTGTGTCATATGCAGAGTTTCGAGCAGCTTTCCAAGCGCTAGCCTAGGAAGTGACTAATTTTCATGGTAACCATCAGGCTGCAGTCCTACCTCAGCAAGATGGGAGTTCTGCCGCAGCCTGGATTAGAAACTTTATGAAAATGAACCCGTCCGAATTCTTTGGGTCAGTAGTAGGTGAGGATCCACAGTTGTTTCTTGAGGAGGTAAAGAAGATCACCCAGATTATGCATGTGTCAAAGAAGGAGAGTGTTGAGTTAGCATATTATAGGTTGAAATATATTTCTCATGATTGGGTAGTGATGTGGGAGAAAAGTAGAGGGGTGAATGCAGCTCTCGTGACTTGGCTAGAGTTTCAGAGTTCCTTTCTAGATAGGTTTTTCCCGCTAAAAATAAGATAAACTAAGGTAAAAGAGTTTATGAACCTAAGGCAAGGCTCCATGACAGTGAAAGAGTACTGTCTTAAGTTTAACCAATTAGCTATGTATGCTCCCGACTTGATAGCTGACCCTAGAGAGGGTAAGAGTAAGTTTTTGACTGGGGTATCAAGTGATGTGTTGAAAGAGTGTAGATTTGCCATGCTTAATAGAGATATGGATCTTTCTAGGCTAATGATTCATGCGCACCAGATTGAGGCAGATAAGATGAAGGAGAGAGAGAGAGTGAGTAAGAAAACCAAGACAGGTAGTCATGGTTTCTCGCAGTCAGGGTCTCAAGGTGGTAGTAGTTCTCAGTATGGTCGGAGATTTTTATTTACAACTCCATCTTCAGCTAGTGTAATCACACCTGCATTTGGGGGTGTCAAATTTGAGGGAGCGCCAAGCTCCAAAGCCTAGAGTAGTACTAGTGGTGTTCGTACCTACCCGTTGTGTGAAGAATGTGGTAAGAATCATAAGGGTATGTGTAGAGCTGGTAGTGATGTGTGCTTTAGATGTGGCGAGACCGGTCACAAAGTTTGAGACTGTCCTAAGCCAGGTCCCCGAAGTCAGTGTAGTCATCCTTCAGCTCATAATAGATTGTATGAACTTCATGCTCGCCTTGATCGGGAAAGATCCCCGGAAATTGACCCTGGTATGTTATGATACCTTCATCTTTATGTTATGCATTGATAGATCCTTTTCTCTCTTTTTGAGCTTATATGTTAGCATGAGTCATGCATAAGTTTCAGATCTTGATCGGTCAATTATGACCCAGTCTGTAGGTGCCCCGCGCACCGCTCCAATATTTTAGCGAAGTGTGTTTAGAGGGACATAGAGTCCCAAGGGGGAGACACCCCATGGTATTATTATGTTTCATTCCATTAGATTCATCTCGATGCATGTTTAGATTTTCCTTATAAAGTTATCATCAATCATTGTTTCATTGTCAAGTCGTGCTTTCAAAAGTCAGCTTAGCCGGATATTCATGCATTAGATATGCACATTCAGTAGAAAAATTTCAGCTTGTCAGCGTGTGTTCAGTCGTGTATTCATGATATCATCCCAGTTATGAGTCCATTCATCAGATATGCATGTGTATTATGAGAATTCAGCTATGAGTATCATTAGCCGAGTATTCCATGCATCATATATGTATGCCCAGTGTGAGAAATCTATATGTCATTCATTCTAGTTGCGTAGTTCTGATCTGAGATATTTCCATTTCTTGAGTAAGTTTTGTTGATCCGTATTCTTAGTCGGGAGATAATGTAATGTCCCGCAAAATCGTCTTCCAGTCTGAGCCTTAGAGCGTTTTTGGTAAAGCAAAAATCCGAGTCAAAATGTTTAAGAAATATCCTCCCAAGTATGAAATACTTTGAAATCATGTGGGAATCTATTTGAGCATAAATTAAGATCATAGAGGTCCTCTAACTCATGAACGAGTTGAAAACTTTTCTATCGTTCAAGTTTTAGTGACCGTCAAAATTTGGGTCAACTTCAATCGACCATAACTCATTGTATATTAAGAACTGGGTGGTTTTCTATATATCAAATGAAAACTATTTGAATTATATTTCCAACGATACCAATTTTGCCTAAATCCGATATCGGAGCAAAGAGTTATGCCCATTTTACTCCAGCATGTCAAGCTGAAAAATGGCGACGACGTTTCTGACGGGCTATCACGTTTCTGACGCCCTTTTTGACGACATCGACACATTCTGATGACATTTCTGATGATGTTGTCAGCCCTGGGAAGAAAATCAAGAATTTGGATCCCTTTTGTGACGACCATTCGAGACGGCCTATCACGAACCTGACGGCCTGTCACGGATGGCGTCAAGTATATTTTTCCAGCAATTCAAGAGAGTTTTTGCAAGGGTATTTTGGTCATTTCCCACCATTTTTGAGCCTCTATAAATATGAGGAACCCTCATTCAAACCCTAATTCAATCATTTTTTTTTTCAACTCTCTCAAGAGAGTATAACTAGGGTTTCAATCAAGAACCCTAATCTTCCAAAAATTTTCAAGGCTTCAAGAATTTATTTATTTCAAGTGTGGATAAAGTTTCAAGCACTAAAGTTCATCCAATTTCAAAGGTTAAGGTATGTAGATGTTGATTCTTGGGTCCCTTTCATCCAAGAAGCTCAAGAACCCTTTTTAAAACTAAAAGATTTTTATGTTTATGAGTTGTTAATGATTTGTATGAGTTGAAATGGATGTTTAATGTGTTGTTGAGTTTTGATTTATGTCTGCCTACAAAATTTATGAGCTTTGACCCTAGTATGTGGAATTCATGTGATGTTTGTGATAGACCCTCTTGAAGTTGTTTTTCCATGTGATGTGTTCATGACTTTTGGGTGTAGAAATGGTTGAATAAGTGAAGAACGTTCCCCATATGTTTGATAAAGAGCTTAGGTGAAGCATATGGGCCACTATAGTATGTTGAATAGGAAACCCCAAATTGTGAGCTAGTCCATGCATGCCTAGTGATTGATAAAATGCCTTAGTGAGTGAAAAGTTCCAAGATAGCATGAAATCTCCAAGTAGGTGTAAAATCGGTCGTGTCTAGTGGTTGTTGAAAGACCCTAGTGAACACGTCGAGATATGATGGTTGTAAATTCCCCAATTTTGTGCTCTTTGATATGTGCTAAGCTTTTAATACATGTCAAGTGGTTAGCAAGTAAATAGTGACGTGTTAGTATGATGTTTTCCCCAAATCAAGTGATATCCAAATACATGACAAGACCGATATAGGTATTAAGTACTTGATGTAAGATTTCTTTGAATGGGGTATAATCTAATAACATGTCTTCCCTAGGATAGTATATGATGATGAATAGAGGTCTATGTTTCCTAAATTCTTAATGCAATATCCTAAGGATCTTGAGAGGGAAAGTATGTTGTGATGCCCAACTACTTGAAGTGATTCTTTAATGATTGTGATAATACATGAATGAATTCTTGTAATGATGAATGAATGATGATAGTGATGAATGGATGACCGTGATGATGCATGAATGATTTGTGATGAAGAATGATTATGTATTAATTTTATTTTATCGAGTCCTGGGGGTATTTATTTTTGAAAATAGAACTGTTGTCTAGAGCCTATGTCAGTTTTTTGATAATTACAATCGAGCCATGAATCTCAGAATTCAGTCAACTATAGAACCTTGTTTCCTCAAACAAGTACGAAGCTTAATAAAGCTCAGTAATCTCAGTTATCTCTGTAATCTCTGTATCGCTAGTACCCTAGCCTCAGTCCTGTAATCAGCTAAGTTCTAATAGTATTCAAGTGATTCAATCCTAATCTCAGAAGCGATTTGAGTAATCCATTAAGGCTCTATATCGTCAGTCAGATACCATGATTCGATATCTTTTCCATCAGAAATGAAAACAAGTGATCTCAGCGTAACTTAGTCAGACCTTTTGAGTATTATGATCAGTGTCAGATTCAGTTCAGCAAGTGTTCAGTTGAGAATTTAGTTCTGAGTCTTTCAGTTGGGAGTAGAAACTAGCACCGAGCGAACTCAAGGATGGGATCTCACCTACTAGTAGAGGGTGTGATTCTTAGAACAAATCCTTGTGCTTCAGAACTACGTAGCCAGCGTAGGTTGAGACATCACACCTATTAGTTGAGGGTGGATAAAAGACATCATACCTGTTAGATGAGAGTAGATGAGGTGGCTTGACCTGCTAGATAAGGGCTCCACCATTCTCGTTTGAGGACCTGCTAGATGAGGGTCACATAGAGTTTCCTTTACCAGTGGCGCGGTAATGACACCCTTACAACTTAGGCACAGGTTGGACCCCACCTTTGGTAGGTCGGGGCATGTCGGTTAAGTGACTACTTCCCACAGTTTCAGTTTCAGATTCAGTCTCAGTTTTAGAGTCAGTCTTTAGAAATCAGGACTGTCAGATACAGTCATCTATTATTGTGAGGAACTCAGATAGTTCCATTGATTTATGGGCTATCCCATTAGATCGACTTGGTCTCACATACAGTTATTTGATATTATATTCAAAGATATGCTATCAGACAGGTTTGGTCACAATATTAGATTTCTTTTAAGTATTTTTGTTGTCAGATTCAGATATAAACATATTTCTTATCATTGATAAAGCTTCCGAAATCATCTGTTAGAAATATTGATCTCTAATCCTGTCAGTCGAAAGAAGTAAGTCCAAGAATTCAGTCATTGATGTAAGCACATCCAGATCCTCAGTTATCAGTATCAGATGAGTCAGTTATTCAGTATCTCAGTTTCAGTAGTGAGTTCAGTCTGTAGTAAAGTGGTATCTGAGTTTCAGTAGCTAGAGTTGCAATAATTATGTTCATGTTCTGTGCATTCATGTATGTGTTCTGATGTGTGAGCAGATGCTAACACATTTGAGGCTTTTAACTCTAAATAATTATGAAGTCTTAAGCAACTTTTGGTTAGTTTTGCTCGTTTTCTTGTGATATTGAAGTTATAGCAAGGATGGGAGGAAAACATAGGAAAAATGAACAAAATAAGTAAAATCTTGTACAAGTAAGCTGATATGAGTCTAACGGTATTTCTTGCAAGCCGTCAGAGATGTGGTAAGCTATCAGAAAAAGGCGTCAGGAAGAACATTGGAGAAGAGTTGCTGGATGAGAGTGACGACATTCTCAATATGTCGTCACAGCTGTGGTAAGCCTTCAGAATATGCCATCAGAGTGAGGCAGAACATGGTGAAATAAGCTGAAAGTCTGACGACATTTGCTACACGCCGTCATAAGTATGGTAAGCCATCATAGGACATCGTCAGAGTGAGGTAGAACAGGTCAAAATGGCATGACTTCTGACGACATATCTGAGACACCGTCAGAAGCCTGACGGCCAACACCAATATGGCGTCACCTAAATCCGAGACCAGCGGTGATTTTGTTATTTTATTACCTTAATTAGGATTTAGTATAAATAACATCTTTTAGGGTTTTTAAAGAGGGGGATTCATAATTCATCTATCAGACAATTAACCTAGGGAAGAGAGGCACGTAACATTGCTCTCTTACATCAATTATTCTTCTTGTTTTTATCAACTATTTTTGGGTTTCTACCTTATGATTGAATCGAAGAAACTACTTGTTGTTTTTCATCTAATCATAAGTTATCCTTATCATCATGAATTCAACTTGTGATTTCTTTCATCAAATCATGAGCGGCTAATTCCATTAGCCGGGGTTATGGTATCCAAGGATTAGGGTTTGATATGATGCTAGGTATTTAACTGATTCAAGGAGTAGTAGAACATCTTGAAATTTTATGGTTTTAACTGAAATCTAGTGGTTGCAAACATTAGGTTATGCCTTAGGTTTTATTTGCTTTTAACGGACAAATAGACTAGAGGACGAGAATTATCAACAGGGACTCAGAATATACCAACCTTCTATTTAATGATTAATGCCGCAACTGGATTAATCTACATGAGATAACATCTTATTGGAAATAGATAAGTTATCTAAGTTTGAGAGAATTAGATAATAAATTTTCTGGTGAGGTTGAGAGATAAGTCAGATATTATAATCGTCAGGGATATTTTGTTGTTCTAATCATTCTAAGAATCTCTGGCATTACCTAGTATCTATCAATTCCCAAAAACCTTGGTGAACATAGCTCTAGTTTCCCATTTATATTGATTACAAACATTAATATTAAAGTGACAACATTACTTGATACTTTCAAAACCCCCATCTTAATTTTATATTTTCGTACAATTTGTTTGAATTGAACTTGTAGCTATAGCTTTAAATTAGCTTAATCGCCACTCACATTGTTCCCTGTGGATTCGACCCCAACTCCAAAGTTGGTTAAATATATTGACGATGACCGCCTTACACTAATTTAAGGTGTAAGTTGAGCGTTATAAAAAATGGCGCCATTGCCGGGGAATAATTTGGCGTATTAAGTTAGTTTGGAATTTTAGCTTACTTGCTTGAATTGAAACTTGTAAATATTTGTTGTGATTTCCTTTGTTCTTGTGTTAGGAAGATTTTCTTTATTTTTGTTTATTTCTTACTATGGCATCATGGAATGAATGTGAGTTTGATGGTTGGAAATCTTATCTGGATGATCCATGTCCATATTGTAATGGACCTCACTTTTGGCATGACTGTGGATATGCTCCCCGGAGAGAGATGTGTGCACCATCTCCATCCTACCGGGAGTATAATTGTTCTTTATGTGGTGGTCAAGATGGACATTAGAGTGATTGCTCAAATTCCCCTTCCCCCTATTGCGCTAACCCAGGTTCTAGTTCTTCTTATGAGTATGAAAGGTCTTATGGTTAAGAAAAAGAAGAACGAAGCACTGGAAAGAGTGACATTGAAGCTATACTTCAACTAATATTGAATCGTATAGACACAACGAATGATACCATATGTGACATACTTCAAGACATTAGGGCATTTAATGAGGGAAGAGAAAGGATAAAAGAGATGGATATCGAGATCAATCATCCAAAACACTTTTCTACATTATGTTTAGATGATATCTTGTCTGTGGAATCATTTAAAATAATGGAAGAGTGTGACAATGAAGAGAAAGATTCCTATACTGATGATGAGCTTGATATTGATCAACCCTTGGAGATTTCCCAACCAACCGAGCCAACCATGAGCGATGATGCCAAGATTGAGGGAATGGTGCTAGAGGCAAAAGAAGAATAAAAGTCAATCTCTTATGAAGACTCTAGCCCAATTCAAATTAAAAATGTTGAGAAGATGAATAAAAGTGAGTGTGTAGAGGATAGTGTAAATTTTGAAGTAGGATTTGTTGGGCCATACTCGAATCATTTTTCCACATTATGTTTAGATGATATCTTGTCTGTGGAATCATCTAAACTAGTGAAAGACTGTGAAGATGAGGAACAAGAATCCTATATTCTTTATTTTACACTTGATAAACAACATAAAAACACACCTCACTTTAAGGTCGAGTTTTTTACCATGCATCATTCATTACATGGCTTCTTAATCTTTGTACCACCTCCCTATGAGCGAGGCAAGAACATGGACACTAAGTTAGGGGTGAAATTCATATCCTCAAGGTGGAGGAAAAAGGTGAGTTGGTTCGTGCCATGACTTTAAACTAGGTGCTTCTTGGGAGGCAACCCAAGGTAATTTGTTGTTTGTATTCGTATTATGTGATTGGCATCAGATCTTCCTACCCATGGTGCCACAGGTATGTTTCTAACTCTCTTGTTTTGATTTAACGTGTTGGGAACAATGCATGATATTAAGTTGAGGGTGGGGCTACTTGTGGGTGTTGATGTCCTCCTGGGGTTTTTGTTGCCGTGCCTATTTTCCCCGGAGTATTGTTCCTAGTAGAGCCGGCATGTTTAGGCGTACTGTGTTTGTTTTGTGATGTGTTGTGGTTAACTGGAGAAAAATAAGTATCTAGAGCAGTTGACATATTTTTGTTGATTTAAGACTGATAAACACCTCTCCGTTGGTCTGTTTTATAACTGTGTGATATACATTTATGTGTGACCACTGTGCATCTTGTTATGGCATTAGTACTAGTGACATGATATCCAATGCTAAACAATCGCATGAACCGGTTAGGTAGTAGCTTGTGATGCACCTTTATTCCATGTGTGTGTGAGATACTACTTAGTTCCCTTTGTGTGTTAAATCCAGAACTTGCCTGGTTAGTCTTACCTTGGTTGAAAGATAAGGGTTAGGAAAGAATCATAGGCCGTTTTGATTTTTAAGTCACTTTTTGCCTAAATGACCTTCCCTGTATGCATGATATCTATTGATCCCTATTTTAAGCCTGAATTGACCATTTCTTTCTATGAAACCTATCACCTTCCCATTTAGATCATAATGAACCTATTTTGGCCCTTGTCCTCCTTGGATACAGTGCACCTAGACTTAGCTAAACAACCTAATTTGAGGGTGGCTATCATAGGGGTGCGTGATGTAAACTGAGTATGAAGAAAGGTAGAATAAAAGGAAAAGAATAAGTTAAAAAGAATAAAAAGTTGGGTGGTATGGAAGAAGAATAAGAAAAGAAAAATAAAGAAAAATAAAAGCCACATCCATCGTGAATAATGTGTGATCAAGAAAAGGAGAAAAAAAAGAAAAAGGTTAATAAGTGAACCCCAAAAGTTAAGGTAGTGACAAGGAGGCTTAGTCACTCTAAATGCCATTGAATATCATACCAGCCCGTAGCCTACATTACAAGCTGAAGAAAAGACCTATAGTGATCCTAACTTACCTGTCTGGACACCTTGGTAATGAAAATAAGGGAAAACATATGGTATTTGACATGCATTGATTGGAATTTCTTTCTAAGAGTGGGTGTCTCTTGACCGTCCCCGTATTGACATGCTTGAGTTCATATATGAGTGAGGAGGGACTTCTTTGTTGTAAGGGCACATCGGTTGCATTGCTAGCTGTTAACTTATTTGGATAGTGTAATATTGGTACATGCATGGTTGTTATTGCTAAATTGATGCCATATCTTGATTCCTTTGGGTCACATTGTTAATCTTCATGGAAATGCACAATTGGATTGAACGTGGAGAGTGGCATGAGTTTTGAGCTAAACTTGATAATCAACTGTGATAGGTATCTTAGGTGTTTCTTGGTTAAGCATCGTAGTAGGGTGTTATGTAGTTGCTTGAGGACAAGCAATTATTTTAAGTTGAGGGTGTTGATGTGTGAGCAGATTCTAACACATTTGAGGCTTTTAACTCTAAATAATTGCAAATTCTTAAGCAACTTTTGGTTGTTTTTTCTTGTTTTCTTGTGATATTGCAGTTGTAGCAAGGATGGGAGGAAAACATAGAAAAGATGAACAAAATAAGTAAAATCTGGTACAAGTGAGCTGATATGAGTCTGACGGCATTTCTTGCAAGCCGTCAGAGATATGGTAAGCTACCAGAAAAAGTCATCAGGAATAACAGTGGAGAAGAGTTGCTGGATGAGAGTGACGATATTTTCAATATGTCGTCACAAGTATGGTAAGCCATCAGAATATGCCGTCAGAGTGAGGCAAAACATGGTGAAATAAGCTGAAGGTCTGACGACATTTGCTATATGCCGTCACAAGTATGGTAAGCCTTTATAGGACATCTTCAGAGTGAGGCAGAACAGGTAAAGATGGCATGACTTCTGACGACATATCTGAGACGCCGTCAGAAGCCTGACGACCAACACCAATATGGCGTCACCTAAATCTGAGCCCCGCTGTGATTTTGTTATTTTATTACCTTAATTAGGCTTTAGTATAAATAGCATCTTTTAGGGTTTTTAAAGGGGGGATTCATAATTCATCTATCAGACAATTAACCTAGGGAAGAGAGGCACGTAACATTGCTCTCTTACATCAATTATTCTTCTTGTTTTTGTCAACTATTTTTGGGTTTCTACCTTGTGATTCAATCGAAGAAACTACCTGTTGTTTTCCATCTAATCATAAGTTATCCTTATCATCATGGATTCAATTTGTGATTTCTTTCATCAAATCATAAGCGGCTAATTCTATTAGTCGGGGTTATGGGATCCAAGGATTAGGGTTTGATATGATGCTAGGTGTTTAACAGATTCAAGGAGTAGTAGAACATCTTGAAATTCTGTGGTTTTAACTGAAATCTAGTAGTAGCAAACATTAGGTTATGCCATAGGTTTTATTTGCTTCTAACGGACAAATGGACTAAAGGACGAGAATTATCAACAGGGACTCGGAAGCTACCAACCTTCTGTTTAATGATTAATGTCGTAACTGGATTAATCTACCTGAGATAACATCCTATTGGAAATAGATAAGTTATCTAAGTTTGAGAGAATTGGATAATAAATTTTCTGGTGAGGTCGAGAGATAAGTCAGATAGTATAATCGTCAGGGATATTCTGTTGTTCTAATCATTCCGAGAATCTCTGGCATTACCTAGTATCTGTCAATTCCCGAAACCCTTGGTGAACATAGCTCTGGTTTCCCATTTATATTGATTACAAACATTAATATTGAAGTGTCAACATTACCTGATACTTTCAAAACCCCAATCTTAATTTTATATTTTTGATCCATTTGTTTGAATTGAACTTGTAGCTATAGCTTCAAATTAGCTTAATCGCCACTCACATTGTTCCCTGTGGATTCGACCCCGACTCCAAAGTTGGGTAAATATATTGACAACGATCATCTTACACTAATTTGAGGTGTAAGTTGAGCGTTATCATGTTCTCATGTGGCATTTTCATGATTATTCATTTTAGATATTGTGCATGCATAAGCCCTTGCATTAACCTACCCCGTTTACATACTTGGTACATTTTTGTACTGACGTATTTGCGCTATGGTGTTTTATTTGACACCATAGGTTCAGAGGAACATGATCCAGTTTATCCTCATCAGTTTGGTCCCAGTCAGCAGCAGTAGCAGTGAGTCCTTTTCTTTTGAGGACGAGTCTCAGTTTACTACTATTGTTTCAGACTTTGTTTATTTTCTATTGACAGAGTTAGTTGGGGACATGTACCATCAACTCCACAGTTCAGACAGTTAGAGGCTTTTCAGACGGATATATTAGTATTCAGTTTTTAGTTCTGAATATATATAGATGTGTTGAACCTTATGACAAGTTTCCGCATTTTTTCCAGATATTATGCAGTGTATAGGTACAGATATCAAAAAAGGGTTAGCTTATGGTCCTTCAGGTCTATAAGAACCTTGTGACATCTCGGGATGGGATCTCGGGGCGTTACAAGGACTAAATTAAGCTAGGAATTTTGTGGGGTCTTACACTTTGTTCTAGAGCAAAATCTAAACAAGAGTATTATGCTCCTTATTCGTTGCACAGTGATAAGTCTGATTGGAGGGTTGTAATCAAATAAAGTCTATTGCACATGTGGAAGTTGAGAATGTGTTGGAGACTGCGTATCAAAATTAAATACAGATTGATCACTAACAAGTAGACATTGGCTTAGTGGATAGTTTTAATCACCCAGAAAATATATTTGAAGAAGTTAATATTACAGAAGAAGAGGCTGAATGGGTAGGAGATAGGAAACTTCCAAAAAGAGTGAATGGTTTAGTGGAGAATCTTTAAGAGAGGAGGATTAGTTTGTGTAGGTTGTATTTATTAGGTATTGATGTGTTTATGCTTTGTACTATTTACCTTTATGTTTCTTGTTTAAGATTGATATGTAATATACTGTGTAAGAATGTTGTTTTAACTTTTCCATAATTTATATAGTAATAGAAATATTCTTGCCTATCTCATGTTGTTGGAGCGATTTGAAATGTGAATTAGTAACTTGAAATTAGTTACTTGGAATGTTTTCTTGTATATTCATTTTGTAAGGACTAACTACTTGTAAACTTTACATAATTTAGATAGAAGGTAGAGGTGACAAAGGTAAGGAAAAAGTTGATCCTACAAAAAAAAAAACAACCTCCGCCTTATAGACGACCGACATGTATTCATATATATGAGGGTTGGTTTGCTGACACGCCAGCACGACCCTCATATTCTAGGTCATCGTAGCATTCAGTTCCTGTTCCTATGCATGTGGGAACTCATCATGGATTTACACCTAATCATTTTTCTCCTATCACCGTGCCACCGCCATCACAGTACTATCGGATAACCGCTTGCACATCCAGACATCTACCATTGTCAGTACCCTCTACTAGCAGTCACCCACATTCTCATAGTGATTCTGTTGGATCTTTTGTATTGATGGATCTTCATCTTGGAGGCACTCCATCCAGTGCTTCAGATTCGCCAACTCCAGTGCATCCACCAGCACTTGGTCCGCAGCCCGATGACAGAGATAATTATCAGAGGCAGTATATTATTCCATATGGGATAAAGTCAGATTTCTAACTATAACAACATTATTCATTTTTCATTTACTGTATTATTATGCTTTATGAAATTACTATTTGATCTTGTTTTGTAGGTTTAGGAATGATACCGGAGTTGAAAAAATTATGACTAAATGCATTTGTCGGAACTTCAACGACTATTGGACCAGTTGGCAAAAGGTTCCAGAACATGAAAGAGAAATGATGTTTAAAGAATTTCATGTAAGGATTTAACTTATCGACTACTTAACACATTGTTAGAACCAAAAATTAAATATTATATTTTTGTTGTAAAAATATTACTAATGGGATGACGTGCATGAATGTTCTATACGGAGGAATTTTTATAGAAGAGCTAGATCCAGATTCAACGGTCAATTGGATTAAGCCAGAACGAAAAAGGTACGACCAGGGTTTATACCGGAACCCATGTGGAAAGAATATATTTGCTATTGGAATAGCGAAGAATACAAATTATTGAGTGAGAAAGGAAAGAAAGTCGGGGCATCATCCAAGGGTGGCTCACTACATACTGCGGATGAGTTAATCAGATTGTTGTGGAGAAAAAAATGGTATGTAACTTTTACAGTTATAATTGTTTGTTTCTATTTAAATTTTTAATTATTTGATTATTAATAATTTTATAATATGCAGGAAAAAAATATGGTAGGAAGATAAGACACGATGAGATATTCGGGGAGACGCATGTGAGGAAGAAAAAGAACACAGGTGATGAAGATGTCTGGGTTGAGCCTCATTCTAAAGCTGCCCATGTAAGAATCAAAATTTGTATTTATGAATCTTTTTCTCAAAGTTGATATCATTCAAGGACAAGTAGTTTAGTATTTTCTTACTATTAGGTTTAACTTTACTTTGAATACAGGACAAATATATGCAGCTCGTTAATAAGTATCGTAGTACTCAGCCTCCTGAAAGTCAGGGTGACACAATACATGAAGAGGTAAAGGAGGAGTTATGGTAAGAAACTGTGGGTCCTCCAGTTAGAGGCCAATACTATGGATACCATAAAAATTATTTTTGCGAGAATATTAGGTCTACATTCGGCCTGACATCCTATCCCTCATCAGTTGATAGAGGAACCATCGAATAACTAAGAACTACGGTTTCTACACTTACTAAAGAGCTTACTGCACACAGAGAGAGAGCGAAGCAAAAAGAGGAGGAAACAACATCACAAATCAAGATGCTGCAGCAGCAGTTCGGCTCTTTTATTGGATCTTCAGAGATTACTCCTCCATGTTCTGGTGATGCAGTTTGGGTTGCAAAAGGTTTAGGCCCACTAGATGATATCAACACAGATGGGGAATCTGATCCTTTGTGTGCGGCTGAGGATGTGGATGACGAGGACGATAATGATGAGTGGCAGTTTTTTTACCTTTGTATGTGTTGTAGTTTGTATTTGTAGATGAGTTGTAGTTTTTACACTCTTGTATGTTTAGTATGTTTTTAGAATTGTATTGTATGTTGTTTGTTTGAATAGAATGTAGCATGTATATTATATGCTCATTTATTTGGCTGGTTGACGGAATGTAGCATATATAAAGCTTTTATTTTAAAAAAAAACCAGAAAAACTGACCACATGTGGTCGGTTTGCTAGAAAATTTTACAAAAACCGACCACTTGTGGTCGGTTTTCTGGTAATATTTTCAAAAACCGATCACAAGTGGTCGATTTTTGTAAAGATTAAATAATTAATTTAAATAAAAAACTTACCACTCGTGGTCGGTTTTTTAAAAATTAATTTATTATATTTAATAAAAAACCAACCACACATGGTCGATTTTGTAAAAATTAAATAATTAATTTAAATAAAAATACCAACCAACATTTGGTTGTTTTTTTTTTTAAATTAATTAATTAATTTAAAAACTTTACTGACCACTTGTGGTGGTTTTATTAAAATTAATTAATTAATTTAAAAATAAAACCCACCACTTGTGGCCGATTTAATTTGAATATTTTATTTTTTTGTTTTTTTAAAAAATAATATTGAATTTTAAATATATATATATATTTTTTAAAAAAAAGAACCACAAGTGGTCTGTTTTGAAAAATCTACCACGCTTTTACCGACCACCCATTTTGATCGGTTTTGTGGTCGAAAATACAGGAAAGCCGACCATATGTGGTCGATTTTTTATGGTTGGTTTTTGTGATTTTTTTAGTAGTGTGTTCGTGATACTCCATTCACCTTGTACTTGATGAACTACAAAATCTGAATCCCTTATAACCAAAAGTTCTTTTATGTTCACATCCATTATAAGACCAAAGATGCAAGCCTCGTACTCCACCATATTGTTAGTGCATAGAAACCTGAGCTTTATTGAAATCGCATAATGTTGTCCTAATTCTGAACCTAGTACCACCCAATACTAACTTCTTTGAAGTTTGCCACCTTATTAAAGAACATTCTCTAACCTAGATATTCTTTTGAAATATCTTCTCCAATGAACAAAATTTCTTCATCTGGGAAAAAATGTTAAAGAGGCTTGTACTCTTCATCTAAAAGGTTTTCAGTAAGATGGTCAGCTAAAGCTTGTCCTTTGATCACCCTTTGAGTAACATAAGCAATGACAAATTCACTTAGCAAAATTTTCCACTTTGCTAGCTTCTTGGTAGGCATAGGCATCTGAAAGATATACTTGAGCGGATCCATCCTAGAAATAGAAAAAGTGGTGTATGCACACACATAATGCCATAAATTTTGTGTAACATAAGTCAAAGAACAACAAGTACGTTCCAATAATGTATATCGAGCTACATAAGGTGTGAACTTCTTAATCAAGTAATATATAGCTTGCTTCTTCTTCCCGGTTTCATCATGTTGCAACACACCCAAATCTATTTTTGGATACGAGCAAATATAGCAACAATAACCTTCCAGGTTTTGGGGGCACCAGAATGGGTGGGTTAGACAAATACTCCTTGATTCTCTCAAAAACTTATTAGTAATCTTCTTTCCACTTGGTGGCAGCATCCTTCCTCAACAACTTGAATATCGATTCACAAATCACCATAGATTGTGCAATAAACAGATCGATCTAATTGAATCAACCTAGAAAACTTATCACGTCCTTTCAACTTCTTGGAGAAGGAAAGTCTTTGATAGCCTTGTATCCAATTCTATGCCTTTTATTCTCATGATGAAACCCAATATCTTCCCACTAGGGACACCAATTGCACATTTTATGAGATTTAATTTCAGATTATACCGTCTCAACCTATCAAAAAACTTATTCAAGTATGTCAAGTCATCTGAGCTCTTTCGTAACTTGATAATTATGTCATCTACATAGACTTCAATCTACTTGTGTATCATGTCATTGAAAATAGTAGTCATGGCCCTCATATAAGTTGCCCCTGTGTTCTTGAGTCCAAAAGGCATCACTCGATAATAATATACTCCCCAAGGTGTGATCAATGCAGTTTTCTTGGTATCTTCTTAGTTTATCAGAATCTGGTGGTATCCTGCAAAGCAATCAACAAATGACTGCAACTCATGCTTCGCACAATTATCAATTAGTAAGTGAATAGTTGGTAGTGGGAAGTCATCTTTTGGGTTGGCCTTGTTAAGATCCCGATAATCCATGCATACTATAATTTTTTCATCCTTTTTTGGCACGGGCTTAATGTTGGATAACCAAGTGGGATACTTCGTGACACAGGTGATATTGGCATCAAATTGATAGGACACTTCCTCCTTGGCTGTTAAACTCAAATCAAGCTTCATCTTTCTCTCCTTTTGCTTTATTAGAGGACAAGATGGATTAGTTGGCAACCTATCTGAAACAATGTTTGTGCTTAGTCTCGACATATAATCATAGGACCATGCAAACACATCAATATATTTCTTCAAGAAATCAATCAAATCTTTCTTTGGGACTGAGCCAAGTGAAAGCTAATCCTCGTTACTCTTATGAGTTATAAATTCCCTAAGTTTATCATTTCAGTTTCATCCAAATTTGGTTTGGCCTTATTTTTAAAGTGTTCGAAGTTTCATCAAAATTTGTTTTGCCTTATTTTCAAAATGCTCAAATTCTTTAGTCGACTCTTCAAAAATTGTGTCTTCTTCATATTCCAGAAAGCACTATTCATTATTTGGAGTTGTTTCACTTATTTCATTACATGTCACATTTATATTATCGATATATTTATTAATTTGCTTGCTGAAAAAGGAAAAATGAAATAAATTAATGAAGATAATTTAAATAAGCAGCAAAACATAGTTTGGATTTGGCATTTAAGCTTTCAAAAGTGGACGCAAAACACATAAATTCATAAACACGGTTCAGTCCTCAATATTCAATTTTGTTGTTTCATTAATACTAATACAATTATCTACCAACATTCCTAGGAAACCAACGATGGGGTACAAGTTCAATTATTCAAAGCATCTCCAGGCTCAGCATCCCATAGAGTAATGGTCTCAATGCAATATTATAGGATCACATTGCAGTCAGCTTATTCTTCAGTAATGAATAAGTTTTTGAGTCCTTCCACGAGGTCTTTTTCAGCATCTTCCTCTGATACTTGGGAAACAAATTCTTTGAAAAATGACTAATTTAGAGGCGGGGCAGGCTTTGGTATGAGGATGTCACCTTTCCTTCTAAGATTAGCCGATGAGACTTCTTCAGGTGTGTAAGACCCCGCAAAATTCTTAGCTTAATTAAGTCCTTTAAGCTTGTTAAGGGTGGATTCTAGACTTGGAAAATTATAGCTAAGTATTCAAAATTAGTGTTATTTTAGCCTTCGAAAGTTGGTCAATCTTATTTCATGACCATTACGTCCTTTAAATGTTTATATTTGAGTTAATTCATGATCAGGAAGGTCAATAAGTGTTTCCAAACAAGTTTTAGATATTTTGGACCTCGTTTAGATCATGTTCGAATGAACAAAATTGTGAGCCAATGCGATCTTGATACGTCGCTTCGTCCATCGCATTGACAGGTAATTTTTCCCTCTGCTCAGTACAATTTCCAGTGAATCGATGTAGACTCGACGCAGTGTGTTGGCTATCGCGTCGATGCCAATGACACGGCACGTTGGCCTGTGAGTCGATGGTTCAAATTTTCAGTAATTAAAATATTGCGTCTTCAGGATTAATTAAGTCTTTTTCCCACGCCCTTCAACCCCTATAACACAAAATTTAGCCCTGTTTTAGTAAGTTATATTCATTCTTTCACAAATTTCTCAAGAACAAAAACCCCAGCTGAATTAAATTCAAACTCAAGGCTCAAGATTCCACCTTTAATTATCAAGAATTCACCAACTAAGGTATGTGAAGTGTTCATCCAAGGGACCCTTCCTCCCTTGGAGTCCAAGAAACTATTTTTAAACTTCAAGTTTATGGATTTCATGAATTCCATGTTGGGTTTGATTATGTTCATGTTTATAATGATTAATTGGGATTCTAATTCATATTTTATGATATGTATCATGTGAGGTTAATTGATATGTGTGCTTTAACATGTGAATCCATGTTGAAACTCTTGGAATTGTGTAATTGGAATTGAATCATGATGCCTACATGTTGTGTTAGTATTAGGTGCATATATTGTGCCCCACAAGTTTTTGATGAATTGTCAATGTGAGTTGAATAGTCAAATTATATCAAGTTAGCATGTATGCAAGTTCATGTCATGCAAGTGTTTGCTTAAATGCCCAAATGAATAAATGATGACTATGTAGTTAATTACCTTGTCTCAAGATTATGCCATGCCTTTTTAAGTTTACGCTATCGAGTCCTGGGGGTATTTAATACCCGACAATTTAGTTGTTTGCCTAAAGCCAGTGTTAGTTACAGAATAATCTCAGTTATGTCACGATCAGTAGTACTCTCAGTTAGTTACAAGACTCAGGAAAAACTCAGTAGACTTAGTGTCAGTCTAGTCCAGTTCAGTATTCAGTTCAGACCTCAGTAAATTCAATTAGTTAAGAGAATTCAGTACTATTTCGTCAGTCAAAAGAACTCAGTGAACTCAGTTCAGTTTAGTTAAATAGTATGAACTAGGAAATTAGTTCAGTGTCTATTCAGTTGGGAGTAGGATTCAGCACCGAGTCAACCCAAGGATGGGGGATCACTTGCCAGTAAAGGGTATGGTCCTTAGAAGCAATCCTTGTGTTCCAGAACAACGTAGCCAGCATAGGTTGAGATATCTCTCTGCAAGACTAGGGTGGATATATCTCACTTAAGTTTTCCTACCAGCAAGGGTTCACAGAAGAGCTTTCTGTCAGATAGAGCTAACTCACAGCTTGTCCTTACCCATGGCATAATATTGAGACCATTCCAACTAGAGTTACAGTTTGGACCCCAAATCAGTTAGAGAAGGGGCATGTCGGTTAGATGATTACTTTCCATAGTCTCAGTTTTAGATTCAGTCTTAGTGTAGAACTCAGTTCAGTTCTACAGATTTAGAACTGTCAGTCACAGTCACTAAGCTAAGTATGAAACTCAGTATAGTTCCACAGAATCAATACTGCCAGATACATTCATTCAGTTATTAGTAGCACAGCATCAGTAAACTCAGATATTAGTAAATCAGTATTTAGATTTAGTATTCAGTGTTGTCATGATCTCAGTTACAGTCTACGTATTCATGCATCTACTCTCATTCAGTCATACTCATGATATTCAGTTAGTATTGTTCATGCATATGAACCCATGTATTTCAGCCTGCCTCACTGAGTATACCAGTACATTCAAAGTAATAACGCATGCTTTTATTTTATGCTATGATGTCTTATATGATAGGTTCATATGCACAGGCTCCCAAGCACCCTTAGCAGTTTAGACTCTAAATATACAGAGTTAGTAGTGAGTCCTCATATTTCAAGGACGTGATTATTTATTTCAATATTTCAGTTTATTTTCAGTAGTTGGAGTTAGTTGGGGACTTGTCCCATCAATTTCACAGTTCAGATAGTTTAGAGGATTTTCATACTAGAGTATTTTCAAACAAATATTCAGTTTTTGTATTGTGATACCATATTAAGTAGTATTTGCAGTATTGAACCTTATGGCCAGTTTTCTGCCTATTTTTCACACATTTCAATATTATTGTTATTCAATTATTATAGCAGGTACCCGTCATGGGTTAGCTTGTGGTCCTTTGGGATTATGAGCATCGTGAAGCATCTGAGGTATAGACTCTGGGCATTACAAGGAGTGGGCTTATATTCAAAGTCAACAGTTCTATTCTATCTAGACAATTGAAATGGGTCTAGCATTCTATCCAAATTTACTCAACAACCTCGACCAGTCACAAAACCATTCTTTAATATTTCTAAGGACACTATCATAAGTACACGTGCCAACTTTAATCTTTCTACCTGAGTTGTACACATGATCTCCTTTGCATGAAAAATAGATCCATCTAGATGTTCCACACGTTCAATAATAGGGACTGAGTTATCATGGTAGATAGCATTATTTTCCTCTCCATGAATCACAATCTCCTGATAATACCAAATAAATTTCAAAGTCTAGTGCAGGGTAGCAGGTACTGTGCCAACATTGTAAATCCATGGCCTTCCAAGTTACAAAATGTAACTAGAAGATATGTCCAACTCTTGGAATTCCTTTATGAACTCTATAGGTCCAATTTTTTGTGCCAAATCAATTTCTCCAATGACTCCCCTTTGAGTCCCATCAAAGCTTTTAACCCTCATATTACTTTCACGAACTTTCCTAATGTCAGTTCCTAAAGCCCAAAGAGTATTATAAAGACAAAGTTTAATAGCTGAGCCATTGCCAATAAGAACTTTAGAAATAAACTTGTCGCTACACCTGAAAGTGATGTTCAATTCTCTATTATGTCCTAAACCCCCAGGAGGCAACTCATCTTCATGAAAAAAGACTATATTAGCTTCGAAAACTTATCCCACTAGGGCTAAAAGATTCTCGCTTGTTATCTAAGTTGGCACATAAGCTTCATTCAACACCTTCACCAGAGCGCTCCTATGAATTTCATAATACATCAATAATGACAATAAGGAGATTTGGGCAGGAGTTTTCCTTAGCTGTTCCACAATACAATACTTCTTAGTAGGCATTTTCCTCAAGAAATCCTCTACCTTAGCCTCTGTTACAATCCTTTTTCGATTATTTTCCTTACTCAGAGCTCCTCTCGCAACTCCTTCAGGGGCATAATAATTCCCAGATCATGTCATTCCCACAGCAGTGGCTTCTACAACAAATTTTCCCTTTTCCTTATAACTTGCCTAAATTGAGTAATTCCAAGGAATTGCTTTGGTATCTAAAGAATTTATTTGAGCAACTAAAGTTGTGATCATAGGCCTAGGAATAAGAACTGTTACTTCAATTGGTGCTCGCATTTGGACTGTAATTATAGGCATAAGAAAAGTTGATGTTTCAACCTTTTCCTTATCATTGACTGATATAATAGTTCCTTCCAAGTTACATTATTTATAAATGGTGATCATATTAACATAGGCACCTCTATGATTTGGCAAGGTATTGTTGTTCATATTGGGGGGAGCCCCTTTGAGCTAAATAACTCCTTTGATTAGTGCCTCAATCTTATCCTTAAGAGTAAGGAAATTCTCACTGTCGTGCCCAATAACCTAGAGTGATAAGCACAATTCTTTGTTTGATCTTAACATCAAGGCAGGGGATTGGGAATTCTACCTTGGATCATTTGGAGTATTCGTGCAACACTTAATCTTTCATATAATTGGGATAAAGGTTCAGTTAGAGGTGTATAGGTTTATTTTGGCCTTTTTTCATAGTTTGGGACAATTTTGTGGTTGGTAATGGGTTTGAGGCGGATAATATCTTGGCTGGGTAGCATAATCTAAATATGGGGCAGGTAAAGGTTGGTAATATGGATAAGAAGTTTGGGCATATTAGTTAGAGTAGGAAGTCTAGGATGGTGGATTTTTGTATGTTAACATTTGGTTTAGTCTTTTTTCTTGAATGGTAAGACAACAAAAACTCCATCCTTCTTCTTTATTTTCGCTGCCACAGTTGGATCAGACTGCATTGCCTTACTTGTTGCTTGTAAAGCTGGCAGATTAGTGATTCTCCCAGTTTTAACACCTTCTTCAATGAATTCTCTTATCCTAACAACCTCGTAGAACTTTTGTGAGACCACAATTATCAACTTTTCATAATACGTTGCATTATTTTTAGACTGCACAAAAAGATAATTCATATCGCTTTTCACCATCGGGGGTTGAACTTTTGCAGTATCTTCTCTCCACCGTATGACATATTTTTGGAATGACTCTATCAATTTCTTCTCT
The DNA here is from genome assembly GCA_030864215.1 of Capsicum pubescens. Classification (NCBI taxonomy): domain Eukaryota; kingdom Viridiplantae; phylum Streptophyta; class Magnoliopsida; order Solanales; family Solanaceae; genus Capsicum; species Capsicum pubescens. The sequence continues at coordinate 234,897,166 of CM061544.1, read as the reverse complement.
ATCTTCATCAAGTGGAACCTATCTGGGGTGACTTTAGTGTTAAACCTAAACCTATCCATAAATTCTTCAGCCAAGGATTCCAGCCATGGCATTTCTGTGGATCGTGGCTCATGTACCAATCTAAAGATTCTCCTGTCAAACTCCTTATAAGCAACTTCATCATAATGGCCTCATCTTCACCACTCTAACTAGTTTGTCATAATATGACCTTAAATGGGCTCGAGGATTTTCTTTTCCATCAAACATATCAAATTTTGGCACCTTATACCCTGTAGGTAACTCAACATCCGGATAAACACATAAATTTTTATACTTAATACCTCCGCATCCTTTGTGTTGTTGCATGCTTCAGAATGCTTTCTTTAAATTGGGAATCTCCTTTTCTAGACTTTCATTTACTTTGGAGCTTGCTTTCCTCCCCATCTTTCCATAAGGATCAACTTTTTGTGTGGTTTGGATTGTGATAATAAAAGGTTGGGCTTCCGATACATATACTTGTGACACATATTGCTTGTTAAGAATTGCAGCATGTGCCACTGATATATCTGGGGATGTTTGATGGTTTTTGATAATTGGGGTAGTTTGGGAAAGTGGGATATTTTAGGTATGTGGAGCTTACGTAAATTGAGTTTGAGTAATTGGATCTTGAGCAACATATAGAGTAGTGAAGGGTAATGTGTTTGTTTGTTTCGAGTGAACTTGTTGCGGGTTATTTTCTTGGTAGTTAGCAAGAGATTTGGCATAAATAGGGTTGTTTTGGTATAGTGAAGGATTTGGTGGAAAGTGTTGGGAGGCAGGATAATAAATAGGTGGAAAAGAAGATGGAATAGTGGTATTAGTTCCATGTTCGAGAATTGGAGTGTTATGCTAATGGATAGTTTGGTGAGGTTTTGAAGTCAATTTCAACTTGCATGTCAGCCGTTTGTTGAATCATATGTTCTATACGTTCATCATGAAGAGTTCTATCCTTCTTCTCAAATGTATCAGGTTCACCTTTTGGGACGGTGACAAGTCCTAAGACATCAGGAGTACCTGAATAAGTCATGTTGGCATCTGCTCATGCTTTTGATCTCATAAAATATGGGTCATTACCCAATTTGTAGTCAACACAAATCAACCTTTTGGTGAGTAAATTAAGAGGAAAAAAAACTTCAAAAGAAACAAATAACAGTACAGGCAAATAATTTGTATGCATAAAATAACTCGCAATTAAGCAAACAATGTTGGAAAAACAAGAGAAACATACATTATTTTGTAAATAAAGCGCATCCTAAAAGAAACTTTAATAATCAAAACACATCCTATTATGCATGGGACCTATTTCGTACCAAGATTTGGGCCTATGCATAAAATAATTGAGATTATGATAAATTAATCTAAGCCATTAATTTGAGACAAGTTTTGAGTTTGGAAATAATTAAGAAAAAGGCAAGTTTCATTGAAGATACTGACCGAGTACAATGATAAGAAATAAACTCAAAATACATGAAAAAGTAAGAAGACAATCCTAAGACTTGGCCCAGACCCTGATTCTGATCATATCAGTAGAGGAAGTGAAGATGATGCCCCAACATTGCTATTCCCCAACATTGATAGGAATCACTCCAACATTTTCCAAATACTACATTATGTTGGCCATTTGAGCCCAGTTTTCCCTCGTGACCATTGTGTTTCCAAGATGAAAATTCCTTATCCAAATAGTTATCCTAACATCCTCAAAACCTTGTTCTCCTTCTGGACTGGGGTTTATATCGCCATAATATTCTTGAACCCATACCTGATATTCTGGAGTACACTATGCTAGTCCACATCTCACATCTATTATGAGAATATTACTCCATTCATGCAGAATTTGACTGGCACTAGGAACTCTCTGGCATAAGAGGAATTTCAAAACTCGCATATTTTCTCGGAAGGGAATGATCTGTGTCTAACCATACTGTCGGTGTACACGCACCGGAGCATATACTTGTAGAATTCTTAATCTGATAAGCTTAATAAAATAAGGTCCTATGCATTGTATGTAAGCCATGGAACATGAAAGTAATTGGTATCTCCACTAGATTTGGTCACTTGTACGGGAGGTTAAAAACTCGAACCAATCATCAACACCGACCGGGGATATGAGCCTTCTCATTCTGTTATCATAAGTACTGATCTCATGTGAAGCACTAAACATTATATCGGTCATATTGTCACATTTGTAGAAATGTTATTTTTCCCACATCTGCTAAAAGAGACTGCAACCTTCAAAGAACTTTGTTTCACCTCCTTTACACATTTCAAGTGCATGAAACATTTCTGCCAAGATCATGGGAACCAAGGTGATTTCTGCGCCATTAACTCCTTTAAAAAGTTCTCGAGCCACTAATCATATGCAAGTACTGACCTTTCCATAATCTTGTGGAAATAGCAAAATCACCAGCAAAGCTACGGCAAATGCAATCAGATGTCTAACCCGCCAATGGGAAGAAGTGAAAGTGATTTCTTTCTTGAACAACTTATAGCTATCTTGACAATTACATATCCCATACAAATAATACAAAGAAACCCAATCATTTTCAATACAACGGATTTTATCAGTGTTCTTTTATCCCAAGTAACAAAGAAATTTCTTCCTTGACTGACTATGCAGGATGATCTAACCTCTCCCTTGATACTTCAAATTAGTAAAGTAATAGATCTTCTCTAATGTGGGGGTGAGTTCAAAGTCTTTAAATACAAAGACAACTCGATCTGGGTTCTAAAATAGAATCAATGCTCTAACTGCATGCTTATCGGGAAAGATCTTGAAGAGAGAGGAACCCCAATATTCTTGTGACCATTAACTTTTCAGTTGAATCAAAATTTTCTCACCATATCCTTAACTTATGTGGAAATCCTTCGACCATTCTAATTTTGGGCACTTAGGAAACTAAATTCATCCTACAATGTAAATACAATAAAATAAGTACATATTTTCCAAACTCGCGGTGTCACAATTAGGCTTGGATCCATTTACCATTATCACATGCACATAATATGAACGATTATCGTCAGGTCGTAAACCCATTTGACATAAGGGAGCTTCCTAAATTCGTGGAATGACACCATGGGTCAAACCACCTAAGGCTTATACATGCATGGCCTATATCAAGGGAAGCTCTATCTTAAGCTCTTCTAAGATTTGGCTTGATAGGCACAGGGTTCCGGAGTGGACAACTTGAGTGAGAAAGCTACACAGTCACACAAAAAAAGATTCGAACACACCGTGCATAACCCAACTCTCCTAAAATTTAGAATTTGAAAGAAATTTGTCGGTGCACAAAACACACCTCACGTGTACGTGTGATTGTGTCAATTTTATCGAATGAAAGAAATATGAACGGAATGACAATTTCTATAAAGCAATACATACAAAGCAGTAGTAAAAAAACAGTTTATATCGCATAAGCATGATAAACACATAAAGCAAATAAGGTAAAATAAATAGATATTAAAAAATCTTAATTATTAACCTAAGCTTGTTATAGTTAAGAACCTAATAATCTCCAGCATAGTCACCAAGCTGTTATACCCCATTTTAATAAGGGTCAAATCGAGGTACAACATATTGAAAAAACTTATAAATAAATATAAGGAAGTCGCCACCTAATTAGTTCTACGGTGAATTAGGACACCTATTATAAACTAAGTGATTAAAAGAAAATAAAGAATTCATTTTAAGGTCTACTTAACTCAAAGTGATTCTCGGTAAGGATTCTAATTATCCTAAAGGGAAGGGATTAGGCACCCTAAAGGATCCGCTGCCAAACTTAGGTTAGATAAGAAAAGCAAAGCTATGTTAAGAAATATATAAATAAGGTATTAAAAATTATATGCATGTTAATAAAATAAGACACGGTAATTATTTATAAGAATATACTAGAAAACTTTTAAGAAGATTCATCCACTTTTCAAATATTGTCAAAGATAACTTCAGACAAATATGCAACCTTATTGTTCTCAACTCATTTCTCTTAAAAGATGTAGAAAGCTTCTAATTAATATTTTAAATAGAAATCTAGGCTAAAAAGGGGTTTATTATGGCATATAAAGAAAATCACATTTTTCTTCATTGTTAAAAATAACATTAAATTTTTATAATATAAATAAATGGAAAATTAGCATATGCTAAATTAATCATTAAAATAACTAAAAATATAATTGTTTAAATCTATAATGGCTTGAAAATTTATTTTTTGTTAAGCTAAAGCTCAAGTTTAAAGAAAATATCTTTTCATCATTTGAAATCTTAAGAAAATGCCTCATGGAATATTATTGACAAAATCATAATTTCATATTTAAAATTAAAGAAAGCAGAACTAATTTTCCATATCTCAAGTTGTTAAAGCAGACTTTCAAGTTTAACCATAAATTTATCTACCGCAAAAACCTATATTTTATTAATTCAATGTTACTAATTAAAGACAAACTAACTCGATTCCAAAGGTAGGCTACTACTTCATATTAAAGAAGCATTACAAGATTTCTAACAAATTCGGTCATTTATTCTAAAAGGTATGTTTTAAACTACCAAATTTTAAAACTTTAAACAATATAAATTACATCTAAACCTAGCGACTGAGCTAAAGACGATATCCAAAGGTGAGTAGAAAAACAACTATATTAGTTATCACATCTAATAAAACTTATACTAGGTCAAACATAAGCAAAAAAGATAAAAGTTCCAAAACATTGATGTGGAATGCAATGTTGATGCAAGGTAATGGCATATGAATTTAAAAAAATTGGAAGAGAAAAAGGCACTAGATTGTGGGCGGGTTTGACTTAAGATTAGGGAGTATAACTCGTTGATAGGATGAGAGATAGTCTTGGTCTCATTCTGAGACTCGATGTTGGTATGAGGGTCTAGTCTTAAGACTCCGTGTTTGTTTGCTCCCAAAGTGTTAATGTAAATTAAGAGAAAGTAACGTAATTATAAAAGGCATTAAACTTATAAAGAATCAAATAAAGTCCGCATATAGAATATAATACTCAATAGACGAGATGTGCAAATGCGGAATAAGAACTTTCGAGCAAATTCTAAATGATTGAATCACAACAAATATATTTAAAATGCAAAACATATTCCAATATTCTACGAAATGCACATACTTATGCCTAACAGAACATATATCAAATTTTACCTGTGCTAACAGAGAAAAAGTAGAATGGTTATTGATTATAGAAATTTAAATGCAAAGACAATAACTTATAATTACCCAATACCAAATAAGATATTAAAAATAAGACAAATACAAGGATATAATTATTTTAGTAAATTTGATTGCAAATCAAGATTTTACCATCTAAAGTTAGAAGAAGAATCTAAGGAATTAACCGCATTTACGGTACCACAAGGATTTTATGAATGGAATGTACTACCATTTGGATATAAAAATGCACCAGGTAGATATCAACATTTTATGGATAGTTATTTTAAACAACTACCTAATTGTATAGTATACATAGACGATATACTATTATATACAAAGACCAAAGAAGAACATTTAAAATTATTAGAACAATTTACGGATATAATAGAAAATTCAGGAATAAGTTTAAGTAAAAAGAAAGCTGAAATTATGAAAAATCAAATAGAATTTTTAGGAATACAAATAGATAAAAGTGGAGTAAAAATGCAACAACATATAGTACAAAAAATAATAAATTCGAAAGAAGAATTAGATACGAAAAAGAAATTACAATCATTTTTAGGATTAGTAAACCAAGTAAGAGAATATATTCCAAAATTAGCAGAAAACTTAAAACCACTACAGAAAAAACTAAAAAAGTACATAGAATATAACTATAATGAAGAAGATAAAAAACAAGTTCAAAAAATAAAAATACTTTGTAAAGAATTACCAAAATTACAATTTCCTGATGAAAATAGAAAATTTATATATATAGTAGAAGCAGATGCTAGTGAATATAGTTACGGAGGAGTACTTAAATATAAATATGAAGCAGAAAAAATAGAACACCATTGTAGATATTACTCAGGTACGTTCAACGAGACAGAAATAAAATGGGAAATAAATAGAAAAGAATTATGTTCATTATATAAATGTTTGTTAGCATTTGAGCCATATATTGTATATAACAAATTTATTGTGCGAACAGATAATACACAAGTACGCTGGTGGCTAACAAAGAAAATACAAAATTCAGTTACAACAAAAGAAATTCGGAGACTAGTATTAAATATATTAAATTTTACATTTACAATTGAAGTAATCAGTACTAACAAAAATGTTATTGCAGATTACATATCAAGACAAAGCTACACAGACTGATATTATAGAAGAAGATACTCTAGAAAAGATACTCAACACCCTAACTACGCTTTCAATAAAAGTGGACAGTATGGGTAATGAGATAGAAAAGCTAAAGACTAATGAAGGTAAACTGAAGTCTATACCTACAAATCAGCTAACTCAGCAGTGTGCAGAGCTATGTCGATCGGAAGACATTAAAATTCCAGAGCTAGAAGGAGACGTTGGGATACTCCATAAAACCCATAACGTTTATCTATCTACTTCCGCAGGTACAAGCAAAGGAGCTAGTCGACCAAGATACCAGAACATGAATATGAATAAAATATTTGAAAAACCATATACCCCAAATACATCAAAAGATCCCATGTTTATACCCCCACAAATTACCACATACCGAGATAGTCTGAACCAAGATAAAAAAGTTTATAACTACACATCTCAAAAATACATAGAAAATATCTACAATATACAAACCTTTTTAAATAGCAACCCAAAAGCTACAAATGTCCAAGAACCAGATACAAACTATATAACCCAGAGATTGACCGGATATAATAAACTAATTGCCCTACCTAAAACCAAACCAAATATAGTTAAAACTTGCTACGAATATGGACTACTTAGTACTGTATATACCACGGACGGAACTGAGATATCCACTATACCAGAAATATATGAAGCATTTATCATTTTTAAAAGAATAACCAAAGGTACCTTGTTCTTTATAAAAATTTACGCGGCACCAGCAGAGATATTATTTGATGAAGTTAAAAAACCTATACAAGTTGTGAAGATAGGATTGACACGAGATATGATTATACCACAAGATATTATTTCACAACCAGAGATACCTAGAATCGAGATACCAAAATTTTATGCAAACAAGAGGATTATCGGATTATCTACAATTTTACAAGAGTTAGCAAATACATATTGCAAACAAAATCCCATATGGAACTACTATTCAAGAGATCATGTACTAATATATTCGAATTCAAAAGAGTTACGAGAAACAGATATGGAAACTATTAGGCAATGGATTATCACGTTGCTTAAACCAGAAACAGAACCTATTGCCAGAGCTATCAGAGAAAAATTTATTTCGGAAGAATTATTGACCAGATACTGCAAGATTATTGGACATAAGTATCCAGATCACAGATGTTCAAAATGTAATGGAGGAGATAATGATGTCCCAGCAGTTCAGCTAGAATAAAAGATAAGAACGCCAGCTGGAAGATGAGATAAGAGAGCAATAATGGAAACATAGCAGATACGACAAAATAACGGAGGCAAAAACATTTAATGTACAAATTGTAAAAAGTCTTTAAGTTACTATTCTTTGTAAAGACTTTCTTTAAGTAGGTAGAGTAGCCTTTTAGGCTAGAAGACTTTTTTGAGTTTTTTTTGTCTTTTAGTCTAGATTTTTAATCTTTTGCAGATACATGTAAAAATCCGTTCATTCTATAAATAGAGAAAGCAGAAGGCATTGCAAAGCAAGCCTTCATGCGTTGAAGCAAACATTCTCTCAAAGTCCACAATAAATATTTTTGCTTAGTTAATTAAAAAACAGGTATATATCAATGGAAAAATCTATGGAGGAACAAAGCTCAGAAATATCAAACCTACCAGAACAGGTATATTTATTTATGATTATGAATAGCTAAATTCATAATTCCCAACAATCATGATATGATAAAATAAATTCATGTTAGTTACTTTATAGTAGAATTATTCGAAGAATAATATGTTAAGAAGTTTATTAGCAAAGTGGAAACGGAGAAAGATCCCTAAGAACTATGCCATCCTAAAGGTGAAACCAATAAGGCAAGAAGCCGTGGCGGGGAGTAACCAGAGTAGAGGCGCTATTTAAGGGAAAAGTATCCAGATTATCATGCTAATAGTGACCGAAGAACATGTTATTTAAGAATAATCTAGTATATAGTAATCTAAAATGACTATATTTTGTTATGTACATGGTTGAAGGGAATATTTTGAAAAAAACAATTTTATGAAAATGAATAATTATTTATCTGATGTGATGGTAGATAAATTTAAAATACTTATTTTGTATGCACTTAAAGATATAACTGTAGTAGATATAAGAAAAATCATATTAGAAAAAGCATTTGGTAAATATTACATGACTAGAGTAAATTATATACCACACATACCTAACTACTCTTACAAATACTTAGCATGATAAATTACATAGAATTTTTAGAAAAAGATATGAGAAACATACAACTACTAGAAAAACAGATGAAAAATATAGACAAATACATGGAAAATAAAGATATAAAATATCAATTTTAGAAAATAGACCATTTAGACTACCTTAAGGTTTTAATCTTATATATACTTAAAGACATAGAAATTAAAGATATTAAGAAAATAATATTAGAAGAAGTAATAAACTACGAAATTGAAACAATAAATGCGTTAGAACAGATATACGAAGACATTTACCCAGAAGGATATTATTCAGATCAAGACTGTGGATGTTAGAATATATAAGAAAAACTAGGGAAAACCAAAATAACCTAAATGATGAAATTAATTATAGAAATTGAATTAAAGAAATAATGGAGACTCTAAAAGAAAAGTTAATATGGATAGAAAAAACCTTAGAAAATTTAGAAAAAAGTACATGTGATAGTTTAGATAATTTAAAAAACTCACTACGAGAAGAACAACACAAGATAATAAATGACATAGAAAATCTAGAATTAGATATATACTACAGTACAGACAGGATAAATTATTATACAAAAATTTGTAACTCTGCAATTACCACAGGATAAAATAATAAACCTAATAAATTAATGGATACATCTTACGAAAGGAATAAATCATTAAAAGAAATAGAAACTCAACTACATAGTCTATACCAAGAATATAAAAGATTACATATTACTAACGAGGATCCTAAAACACTAGATAATCTAATCACGATAATATCTAATTTAGAATATGAATTAATAAAACATCTTAAGTCAAGAAGATAAAAATGAATATTATTCCAATCAATAATATTCGTTATAAAAATAAATACATACGTATTTATTATCTAGTTAAAACTACGCACCTAATCCGCACCCCCCTACAAATTACAGACTTGTATAAGTCTCAAACAATAAACAAACACATACCTTTTAAAACATGAAAAAAAGATTCCGAAACCTCAAGACCATATATGTTCTAAAAATATGAACACTTATATATATGTCATGCCAACAAAATGTATAAAGACTTAGAGAGAGAAAAAAATATGTGTGAATGTAGAAATTTAGTAAAATCGTAGGCAATGCATTCGTGAATTATGGGTTCACATTCTATTAGATGGGATAGATCGCAAATGATCTACAAAGAAAATAACAAAAAGTAAGCATCTCCTTAAATTATTTTTTCCTTTTCAGGAGAACTACGTAACTAACGTCAATTTAGAAACAAGAAAAACAAACTGATTTTGTATAAGTATCCTCCTAAAAAATCAATCTTAAGTTCATTATAGCCAAAACGTGAAAGTAACGTGACTTCGAATCTCTACAAGCCTTAAACTCAAAGGAAATGCATTTCAACACTACTTTTATTATAGCCAAGTAACTTGGGGCTTTGGGCCACAGGTGATAAAAGAGATTTAAAATGAGGTGTAGGTGACATAAGTCTTAATAATTGGGTAGAGGTGACAATTACTTAATTATGGATTAAGAAAGTTTGAGAAATTCAAAATAACCCACAAGTTTTTAAATTTACACTTTGATCCAAATGTTAGTTAATATAACGGGGAACGAAAGGAAAAAAGACGCCTTTTTCTCTCTCCTCAGCCGTTGTTATTTTCTTTCTCTTCGCGATATTTGTTGTTCATTGTTGCTGCTGCTTTATTCATCATCTTCTGATTCATTATCATCATCTTATACTTCATTATCATCTTCATATTCTTCTTGTTGACCATTGTTGTTGTTGTTGTTGTTGTTGTTACCCCAACTGATGCTCTTTGACCAAATTCTTATGTCAAATTTTATTTCGTAAATCACTTTCAACTTTGGCATTTACTTGAGAGGAGACTTTGGTAAGTCAAATTATGCTTTTTAGTTGAATTTGTCATCTGGGTAACTCCTAGTATGTTGTTTTTTCAATAATAGCTAGCATGCGAACATGAGTACAATATAAGAGCAATCTGTTTAAACAGATCCATTATCTGCGGCACTAGATAAATATTCTGTTGTAACAGTAGACTCATGTTGGATTCATGTTTATGGTTCTAGGTGTCCATAATATGAATCGAATAGATGGGTATTCTGTTGCACCAGATTAGTAATCTATTTCAACAGATAAATAATCTTTTTCACCAGATTATTAATCTGTTTCGAACAACAAAATATAGCTCCTGTCAGAAACCTAACAGATAACTCATATGTTCTTGCTATTGATATTGGAATTAAATTATTCCTTAATTGTAGACATGTCATTCGTTAAGAAATAAAAATAGACAACACTAAAATTATATAAAAAATAAAAATTCAAGTGCATCAAACATAAATTTTTATAAAACAAACAAAAAAAATACATAGATAAAAGAAAAAAAAAGCTTAATTATTATTATCATCATTATTATTTGTATGGCCAGCCGACCAATCTTCAACCGGTAGCAGCAACGCCCTCCTCAGCCTGCGGATCTCCCACAGCATCCTTACTCTGACGGTGGCCAACTCCCAATGTAGGTCATGAACCTCCTTCTGTAGTTCCCGCATGGAGTCTCGTAAAATAGCGATATCTCACATAGGATCAGCCATATCTAGAAAGCGCATAAGTTGACAAAACACACGTAAAAATAAAAGTAAAGAAAAGAAAGAATTCAAATGTAATGTAATATACAATGAATATTTACAAAAAAATTAAGAAAAAACCTTACCGGAGATAGGAAAAAGCTATCAAGTCCTTGAAGAGAAAGTAGTTGAAGGTATAAAAAGAGCAAGAAATAAATAGTGTAGCAGAACGAATGATTGAGTAAGGAGGGACCTATTTATAGAGGACTGAACTTGGATGAGTTAGGAAAAAAATCGCAACTGTTCACCTCCATTTATTAATAACATTCTTGATTACTGTAAAAAGTTATGACTTAATTAAATTAATAAATATTGTGATAAGTCATGACTTTTCAGATTTATTATGATTAATAATTAGTTCTTTCTAGGAACCATTTTTACACTGAGTTGGACAGTAGATTATATATCTGTTGCATCAGATAACTCATCTGTGACAACAGATATATAATCCATTGCAACAAATAGATAACCTATTGCATCAGATAATATATCTGTTGCAACATTGTAACACCCTGCTTTTTGGACGAGAACGAAAATCGTCATTTCCTTCATGTAAAGGTTCCAAAAGCCATAAATCCAATGCAAGTTTAGTGTGTTAATAAATTATTTAGTGTGGAAACCTATTTGAGCATGAATTGAGATCATAGAGGTCCCCAAGCTCCAGGACAAGTTGAAAGTTTTCCTATCGTTTGAATTTTAGTGAGCGTTAAAACTTAGGTCAATTTCAATTGCCATTACTCTTTGTATATATTGAATTAGAGTGCCTACTATATATCAAATGAAAGGTCTTCGAATTATCTTCCCAATGATACCAATTTAGCAAAAATCCAACACCCGAGGAAGAAGTTATGGCTTTGTAAAGTGGAGTGTGCCGTGCAGCATAAGGTGTGCGATGCACACCCTAACTTATGCCATAAGGTGTGCGACACACAACCTAGTGTGTGCAATAAAGAGTGCGCCACACAAACTATATTATGCGATAAGGTGTGCCCCACATATATTATTACTCAAGTGACTTAAACACTCCGTTTTTGGGGCAAAATGGTCCTTTTCCCACCCTTATTTAGCCATAAACACTAAATTTAATCCCCAAATACCCCAAAATACACCTTCATTCATCAAAATTTCTCAAGAACTCTCCTTAGGGTTTCAAAATAAAAACCCAAGCAACTTAAGATTCAACTGAGGGTTTTTGAAACTAATTGCATATTTGGAATCCCCAAAACGTAGGCTTCAAGAAGCACCTATCATCTTCGCATATAGAGGTACGTGGGGTTATCTAAAAATCTTATAGGATTAAAAATTCATGTTTTCAAAATGGGGGTTTTGAAATTACGAATATGATTATGTTTTAAATGTTTTATGATATTGATTTGGTCTTTAGGCCTATTCCCGAAGTGATTTGATATATGATATACGTATATGCATGTATTCTGAAAAGATGTTAACTTGAGAGCATGAATTATATGAAAATCCCTCTCTTGATATGATTTTGTATTAAACCCTCATATGATGTGAATTGTTTGAAATCATCTTGACAAGCATGATATGAAATATTTTGAAAATGGTTATGGTTTTTGACTTGAAATTAGAGGGTTGTTATGTTGAAATATGATGAATATAATGGTTGCATGAAAGAATGATGTGATATTGATGGCTTGCAAGTCGGGTATGACGATACCCTGCAGAATAAGATATGTGATTGAATTAAATGGAGTTTGATGCATTGATTTTACATGAGATGGGTGGATGCCCGAAGAAGGCATTTGAGTTTAAGTGTTCATCACTGGAAACTGTGTTTGAAGACATGGGGATTTGGTACCAGGCTAAGTGATCTTGTGTAATTGACTTTATGTTATTCCCAAATTGGGACTATGGTTAAGAGCCCAGGCTAAGTGATCTTGGGCACTACTATACTTTAGTGGGTCGAGACTCCCTATTGTATGATCTTGTGTGTCTTCCCCTCACTTATACTCTAATCTCGGCGGCAACCGAGATTTGACTGTTGGTGTAAATGTTATATGTAGGGTATTCCACCTAGCTCAGTTGCATTACATTGTTGTTGAAAACTATTACATGATGCCCATGTGTTTTCAAATGATTTGATATGAAACTGCTTTATAATGGCTCTCACCTATATTTGGTAAAAATATTATATTTTGTTTTGATTTCTCTGCGTACCAGTACTTTTGTATTGACCCCCTTCCCTCCCAGGTTCGGAGGCATAGTCTAGGGGTCCAAAAAATCAGTAGATTCTCCAGACAGATTTACAAAGTCGAGTGGTGAGCCTTCTATCTTCCTGAAGGCCTAATGTCTGGAAGTTTAATTATTATTTAGTAGTTTTGGGTCTACTGGGGGCTTTTTCCCAGTTTTCAGATAGTTATTTGTTTCAGTCATGTAATAGAGATTTCACAGACGTTTTTGAGATGTTGATTGAGATTGTGGGACATTATTCCCCATTATTGTTTTCATATGATTCTTGACCATGTTTTCGTTATATTGTGTATCTTCCGTATTTATTTTTTATTAAGTCATGTGCATTATTACCAGACAGATAGGGGTGTTTTGGGCCTTTATGGTTCAGAATACTCGTCACGGCTAGGCCCTAGTTTGGGTCATGACAAACTTGGTATAAAAGCACGATTCATGGTCCCAGGGTGTCTGCGAAATTGTGTCGGGTAGAGTCTTATTTATGGGTGTGTAGCGCGCCACACTTATAAGCAAGAAACTACTAGGCGTTAAGGAAATGTTTCCCTTCTTTGTGAATTAGTTCGTGCTTCAGAGTCAAATCTGTTTCTAATCAGAAATCTTTTGTCTTATAGAAATAAAAGTCATGCCTCCTCGTCGCAATACTAATCAGAGTGATCAGAATGATGAAGTCTATCCCACTCATGGGATGAGGACACGTAATAGAGCTCCTACTCCAGACTCTGTCCCTACTTCGGGAGTCCCTCCAGTCCCGACCAGTCCACCTCGGGCTCTACGGACCAATGTTAACCGTCCCCCGGCAAATCAGAGAGATTTTTCGAATGGATAGTTCAAGCAATCTATTCACATATTGACACAGTTAGTGGCTGCGCAGACTCAGTGGTCGGAGGATACTGGGTCTGCATCTGTTACTTTCGAAGCTACTCGGGTGAGCCAATTCATGAGGATGAATCCTCCCAAATTCACAGGTACTAAGGTAGAAGAGGATCCGCAGGGATTTATAGATAAAATGGAAAAGATTTTCAAAGTGATGTATGTTGATGAGGTAGAAGGGGTAGAATTGGCAGCGTACCAGCTGAAAGAAATGGCGAATCAGTGGTACAACGATTAGGAAGATACGAAGGGCGACAATGCTGAGCCCTCAATATGGAATAAGTTTGTTGATGCTTTCCTTGGTAGGTTCTTTCCTCTGGAGATGAGGAAAGCTAAAGCATAAGAGTTCATGAACCTCAAGCAGGGTAAGATAAACGTGCAGGAGTACACTTTGAAATTTAATCAACTAGCCCATTATGCTCCTGAGATGACGAGTAGTATGAGGGCCCGAATGAGGAAGTTTGCATCCGGCCTTTCTGATGACCTGGTGCTTGAGTGACAGGGAGCTATGTTGAATAAAGAGTTGGACTTTTCTAGGATGACTGTTTATATGCAACAGGTAGAAGAGAAAAAGAAGAAGATTTCTGAGGCTAGGGAGCTAGAAAGACAGGCAAAAAGAGCAAGATCTGCCGACCACGGTCACAGCCAGCCTCAAAGCGGTAAGTGGGAAAATAAATAGCAGAAGAAGAAGAATTGGGGTAATACACAGACTGCTGCCAGCACCCCAGCGCCCAGACCCCCAGCAGACAAATGATCTTAGAGTTTCCAGACTCAACATGGATCTAGAACCCCAGATACTCAGCCGCAGGGCAGTGTGGCCCAACAACGTCGTACTTATCCACGTTGTGAGTTTTGTGGAAAGAATCACTTAGGAAGGTGCTTTTTCAATGGGAGAAACTGTTATACTTATGGCAAGGTGGGTCATCTTCAGAGAGATTGCCCTTCTGCGGGAGGAAATATGGGGGGGACTAAGCCTCAAGCTGCCTCCACGACTCTTCCTCCTAAGGGTGCTTCTCCAGCTTTCGGGAGTGGTCGTAACTGATTGTATGCTTTGGCTAACTGCCAGGAGGCGGAAGATTCACCAGATGTTATCACCGGTACATTATGAATCTTTTCTCATGATGTTTATGTGTTACTTGATCCCAGGTCTACCTTATCTTATGTGACCCCTTATGTGGCTATTGGTTTTGGGTTCGAGCCCGAAGTTATTGTAGAACCCTTTACTGTTTCCACTCCAGTAGGTGATTCTGTTGTTGTTAGAAGGGTGTATAGAAATTGTGTTGTGTCTGTTCTTAGTCGGGATACTGTGGCAGACCTTATAGAACTTGATATGTTAGATTTTGATGCTATCCTTGGGATGGACTGGCTCCATTCGTGTTATGCCACACTTGATTGCAGGACCCGGATGGTTCTTTTTCTTTCCCGAATGAGACACCAATTGAGTGGGCAGGAAATTCTGTGACACCTAGAGGTCACTTTATCTCTTATCTTAGAGCCCAAAAGCTCATCTCCAGGGGTTGTATATATCATCTAATCCGAGTAAAAGACTCCAAGGTTGAAAATCTTCCTCTTCAGTCAGTCCCTATTGTGAATGAGTTTCTATAAGTCTTTCCTGAAGATCTCCCAGGGATACCACCTGATAGGGAGATAGATTTTGGCATTGATGTATTGCTAGACACTCGTCCTTTTTCCATCCCTCCGTATAGAATGGCCCCCGCAGAACTGAAAGAATTAAAAGAACAACTCGCAGGCCTCCTAGACAAAGGCTTTATTCTTCTTAGTGTTTCCCTATGGGGTGCACCCATACTTTTTGTGCGAAAGAAGGATGGATCCCTTCGTATGTGCATAGACTACCGTCAGTTGAATAAGGTCACTATTAAAAAAAAATATCCTCTTCCTAGAATTGATGATCTTTTTGACCAGCTTTAGGGTGCTAAGTGTTTTTCGAAAAGAGACCTTCGTTCGGGCTATCATCAGTTGAAGTTTAGGGAGTCAGACATTCCCAAAACAGCCTTCTGAACCAGATATGGTCACTATGAGTTCTTAGTCATGTCCTTCGAGTTGCCTAATGCCCCTGCAGCCTTCCTAGTTCTTATGAATAGGGTATTCCGTCAGTTTCTAGACTTGTTCGTCATAGTGTTCATTGATGATATTCTGATCTATTCCAAAAGTGAGGAGGACCATGCCAATCACCTCCGAATTATCCTTCAGACCCTTAAAGATCATCAGTTATATGCTAAGTTCTCCAAATGTGAATTCTGGCTGAATGCTATTGCTTTCTTGTGACATATTTTGTCTAGCGACGGGATTAGAGTAGATCCCCAAAAGATTGAGGCAGTGAGAAAATGGCCAAGACCCACGACTCCAACCGATATTCGGAGCTTCTTGGGCCTGGCGGGTTATTACAGAAGGTTCATAGAGAGTTTTTCTTCCATAGCTGCTCCGCTCACTAAGTTGACTCAGAAAAAGGTGAAGTTTGTATGGTCTGATTCATGTGAAAATAGTTTTGAGAAGTTGAAGGACAAGCTAACTACTGCTCCTGTTTTGACCCTTTCGGAGGGTGTATATGGTTTTGTGGTGTACTGTGATGCGTCTCGTGTGGGACTTGATTGTGTTTTGATGCATCATGGTAAGGTGATAGCTTATGCATCTAGGCAGTTAAAGGTGCATGATAAAAATTACCCCACTCATGACTTGGAGCTAGCAGCCGTGGTGTTTGCACTTAGAATCTAGAGGCATTATCTCTATGGAGTGCATGTTGATATTTATACTGACCACAAAAGTTTGCAGTATGTTTTCTCGCAGAAGGAATTGAACCTCAGGCAGAGGCGTTGGATGGAGCTTTTGAAAGACTATGATATGAGCCTGCATTACCATCCGGGCAAGGCAAATATTGTAGCCGATGGGGCAGCCTTTCTCATGTTGAAAAAGGAAAGAAAGAAATGGTGAAAGACATTCACCGCCTCGCAAATCTGGGAGTGCGACTCTTAGATTCCGAAGATGGAGGGGTGATTGTTCATGAGTTAGATAAGTCATCCCTATGTGCTGAAGTTAAAGAGAAGCAAGTTGAATACCCCATCTTGATGAAAGTCAAGAAAGATGTGGGTCAACAAAAGGTAATGTCGTTTGAAATTGGTGGTGATGGTATCCTGAGATATCAGGGTCGGTTGTGCATTCCGAATGTTGATGGACTGCGGAAAAGGATCCTTGATGAAGCTCACACTATGAGGTATGTCATTCACCCAGGCTCTACTAAGATGTACCATGATCTGAAAACCTTATATTGGTGGAATAACATGAAACGTGATGTAGCTTATTTTGTGTCCGAGTGTTTGAACTGTCAACAAGTAAAGGTAGAACATTTGATGCCAGGGGGTACTTCCCAAGAGATAGATCTACCTTTATGGAAGTGGGATATGATAAATATGGACTTCATTACAAGACTTCCAAAGTTCCTAAACTAGTATGACTCCATTTGGGTGATTTTAGATCGATTGACGAAGTAAGCGCACTTTTTACCTGTGAGGACTAATTATTCGGGAGATGATTATGCGAAGCTGTACATTGAGGAAATAGTTGGTTTGCATGGGGAATCTATCGGAGGAAACAAAAAATAATAGCACGATTTTGTTCAACAAAAAAACAGTAATTTCACCATTTTTACCAAGAACAAGAACAGAACAGATCAACCCAAATTGTCGTTTTGTTTTTATAAACACAAACAATAAAAATCAAACTTCAAAAAAATGCAACAAACAACAAAATATCATAATTCACTTCGAAAAGAGAAGAGAAAAAATACCAGAAATTAGGGTTTTATTCAGACTGCATTTCTAATTAATGCAACAAATATTAAAATTGTTAACCAATACTATAAGAGAAGTTTGCTCAAGTTTCTCGTTTCCTTCAAAACTAAAAAGGCCATAATTTTTTACTTGTGAAAGAAGAAAAGGAACGATGAAGAATTCAAAGTTGTTGTGGCTGGAGAGAAAGGCTGTCATGTTGATTGAAGGTTGAAGTCGAAAAGGAACTCGAAGCCCAACTATTTGTAGTCAAATATTGAAGTCACCGACGATTGAAATGAGAAATTTACAGAACAGTTGGTTGGGAGAGAGTTGAGAGAAGTTGTTGAGAGAGGGATGAGAGACAGGTTGATTTGAATTGAAGAGGGAAACTTGAAGCCCAACTATTTGTCGCCGGAGGTAGAAGTCGCCGGGGGTTGAAGGAAGAAATTTTGCAGAACTGTTGGTTGGGAGAGAGTTGAGAGAAGCTGTCGAGAGAGAGAAGAGATGCTTGATTTGGATTGAAGAGGGGTGTGGGTTGGGTTGATTTGTATTTTTAAAAAGATTAGAAAGTTTTGAAAATATTAATCAAGTCCATAATTAATTTAATCATGTTTCCTAATGATGTTTGACCCTATCTGTTGGTCAATGTCACCAATTCTTCATTCAAGACTTAAAAGACACCTTTCCTTCAATTTTCTCAAGTAACTTAGACAAAACATTTGGTACACAAATTTCTCAAAAATAAAAAAAAAACTAAAAATGAAAGCCGGTTCAACTCCTCAATGGTTTTAAATAAAATAGATATCGCTAAGTCACATAACAAAGGTACCATACAACGCACGAAATATGCAAACGTCAAGTAACATAACCATCACACAATTGAAGCATTTCAAACCAACTTAAATAGCTAAATTGTAATATATGCCCGCAAAATAGTCCTCACATCTACTAGATATAAGGTATAATAAAGAAATTTTATTCTAAAGCATGAACGAAAGAATGATCGAAGAGTAGTTCAGGTAGGATAATATTTTAGCGCTATAACTTACCTACATATATTTGTTAAACATAAAAAATACAAAGACTTAAAAAGGAAGACAATAAAGGTCCATTTTGAGGCAGTTTGACAAAAGTATGTATAATGTCTTTAACTAGACAAAGAAACATATCCTTTGATTAATTCTTTTTTTTTTTTCAGAGAACTACATAACTAATATTAATCTAGTTAATCTAGAAATTTAAAAAAACTGATATTTTGCAAGTAGTGAATCCAAAAACAAAAACAAAAAAGTTTATTGATTCATGACAACCAAAACGTGAAAGGAATGTCACTTTGAATCTCTCAAGCTTTAAACTAAAACAGAAAAAATATATTTTAACACTATAGCTATTTAACCTAAACAAAACATCTAATACACAAATTTTTCCGAACACTCATAACACAAGGTTTTATAAAGAGGCTAAATAGAAGGAAAAGGTATACGGCTGTAACTGATGGAGGGCGGTGAAGGAGCTTGGTCCTTAGTCTATTCTCAAAATCGACAATGACGAGATCAAAACACACTCGAAATTAGAGTTTTTGACAGAGACCAAATGAGAATGCAAAAGAAAGATGCATTAGAGAAAATCTAATAGATAAAATGGTATAGGGCCGGAGGAGTTTTCCCTCCTAAAAAAAGTGTAAAGACTAGTATTTATAAGTAGAGCTTAGGGTTGAGGCTGAGCGATTGGGCGGGATCTTGAATTTCAAAATTCAAAATTGGTCCAAAGAATGCTCTAATCAAAACATAATGCTCTAATCCAAACATTTGAGATATGATATGACAAAAACAGATTAAAAAAAAAGGGACAGGGACAAGTCACATTCAAACTCCTCTTCACGCAACCTCTTTAGTCAAAGTTTCTCCCAAAAATAGATGTATGCCCTTTTGTTAGTTGAACAAAGACAAATATTGGAATAGAGAATTGAAAAAAAGCCAAGAGTGACAGAGATTGATTGAAAGAGAGAAAGATGAAGAAGAGGCAACTTGTTTTGGCTGAGAGAAATAAAATTTTAGGGTTACATTCGGTTGGGTAGTTGCTTAGTATTTTTTGTGCCGAAGACCAATTTGTGGACTGAAACATATCTAATTTTTGTGGGCTACTCGGATTTGGTAATGGACTTTTGGCTAAATTTGAAGCCCTTTCCACTTCTTTCTCTTAAAAGGATTCTACTTTTATTACTAACTAACCCAATATATAATATGATGACAATAATAATTAATATGTTGAAATAGAGTATTAACATTATAATTTTCTTCCAACTAATTTATCATAAAATATAAGTACAAAATATCGACTTATAACAAATATAATAAGTAATAAACTCGAGATAATATAATGAAAAAAATCATTTAAGAAAGATAGGTGTAAAATGATAGTAATGATTTTGATAATAAAATAACGTATATTTCATAAAGTAATTTGGATAAGTTATTAATTTAGAATCTCAAAAAAATAAACTAGAATAAAGGAGGGTCAAAATTGGGTGTCAACATAAGTAACCCAATCTCTGTCCTCTACTGTGCTACCTCTTAAGCAACTGTATTATCTTGGGTTCCTTGCTCATTGGAATCACCAATAATATAAGTGTTGGCTCACCTATCTTCCTCCCTAGTATGCCATCCCCGATTAGTTTTAGTGATCTAGTCCAAGATTAATATAGCTTGCTTCAAATAGAAACTCAGGAAAGCCATACTAATAACGGTATCAACAAACAATTTGGTGTTTGGATTCAGGGAAAATTCCTTCCAGAAATTCTGTGATTGGGCACATTCATTAAATTTTTCGTGAATATAAACTAAATCTCATATAGTACCTTTAAATGCAATTGCCTAAAATTGTAAATCTCATCCTTCAACTACAACATTCTAGAAGGCAGGAAAAATCTATTTAAGAATTATGTTAGCAACTCATTCTTAGTGGTAATGGACCCACGAGGTAGTTCCCCTAACCATAACATAGCTTCACCAGTAAGAAAGAATGGGAACAACATAAATATCAAAGTTTCGTAACTCACCCCAGGTAGATTATACAAAGTTCAAAGCCCCAAAAAATTCATAATGTGCATGTTGGCATCATTATTCGACAAACCAGCATAAACACCCTACAACTTAAGCAATTGAATTATTGCACTCATAATGTCAAATTTCATTCCTTGGGACAACTCTGGAGGTATGATAACTCATGTATCTATCAACTCTACATACCCTAAATAGCTTATAGCTCTATCAACTCTACATACCACAAATATTATTTTGGATTATCAAAACTGGAAAATACTAATATGCAGGTGGTGGTTAAGATCTATCTCTTCTAAGTTTGCCCTTTTTGAGTGATGCTTGACAATATTCTATCTCCTATCTAGCCCTTTCTTCATCATGTCAGGCTAGTTATAGCCTCACATTCTCTTTTGCTAACAACTGGTTAGTAGTATTCTCGGCAACTTCATGAACACCCACCCGAGGTTGCCGATTTAATGTATTCAAATCATTATGAAGTCTTTCATGTCAGGCTCCATGCTCATACTCTTCCATCTTATAGTTTTGTCATAAGGTTCATTTAAGCTTGATATCAAAAGGAATCAGGGGATTTCCTTCAGTCCTAGTGCTGGGCATACACCAGTGTATACCCTAAAAATAGTAGAAAAACAAAAACAACAATCTCAACAACTTTAACCAATCAATCCGTAATCATACTCCCTGACAATGATGCCAAAATTTGATGTCTCACAAATTACACCTCTAAGAAAGTATATTAAAATTGCTTGTCAAATATAAAGACATGGAATAAAATGGAAACCAATCACAAGATTACTGATGTAGATAGAAAGTGCATAAAGTAAATGGATTTTTTTATAAAAACAATAGTACTAGTAGTAATTTTTGCAAAATAGGGTTGTTATCAGTATGAGATAATCACTAGGATTGTGTTCCCCTTTACTCCTGAACTCCACAGACTTATCATGCTTGTCAAACTATCCCGATTATTTCCATGCAGAATCTAACCATTTATGTATCACCTAACCTTATCATGACCTTGGTTTGGGTGAATTTCACTTATCTCCTTTTGGTCTCAAAGTGTCACATTCCCAACCCTTGTTATGGATCCCAGATTAACTATCTCCTCTAGGTCTCAAGTGAATTAGATAAAGGTTTGTTCTTATTTTCCTAGTCTAAACCCATCAATTGACTTAGTATTGAATACATGTAAGTTCATAACCTCTGTAGTCATCAAGAAAGCAATCAACTCAAAGAAAACCATAATACATGCACAAACACCAATAAGGAATGACTTTACACTTTCTCTAATTCATTAATCCATCTGGGTTCCGACAACCCTAGTTAAGAGGTTTAGCTACTCATGATTGCAAGAACAAACACATAATTCATAATTGAAAGAATATTAATGATCCCAAAAATAATTAAGAATGAAAACTAAAATCTCAACTTTATATCAAACCCAAAATACCAAGAACAAGAATTCAAAAATCAAAAGTGTATCTTAGAACACAATGTAATATTGTAAGTTTGTGAAGTGCATAAACTAATAATAAAACATCAATGGCTATTTATAGTTACATCAACAAATCTAAAAATTCTATCCAAAATAAAATAGGAAATGAGGTCGGCACCTACCTACAACCCTACTTACGGGCCGTAGGTAGTACCCATATCCCCTAGGTGGATTTGTAGGACGTAGATCATCCTTCATATTTCAAGTTCCTACATATGAGGGGTACCTAGAGATCGTAGGTACCACCTATGTTCCATACGTGGCCTTTGTAGGAATAAAAAAAAATTAACAACTTTCAAAATCTCAGTAATGCAACCCACAGACCCAACCTACGAGCTCGCGTATACTATATATGGCTCTTAGGTGGGTATCGCAGTAGCCTTCTGCTATACTTCATTATATTTTTCTCCTCTTCTATTTCAAACCCTATTTTTCTGCAAAACCTACAGAAAAACACAACACATCTAATGAAAAGACATAAGTACTTGCATAATTTCCTTGTTTTAAGCATCAAAATGCCATGAAACTATGGAACATTAATATTGCAATGACCATTTAGGTCATTTTCTGAATTTTAACTAATTTTCACCATTTAGAGATTTCATATAGCTGTGCCAAGTCATTTATGACTTGTTGGAGCTGACAGTTTATTTACAAGCAGTTCATTTATTTTTAGAGCCAATTCTCTATTTTGAAGTCTTCACTACTATTAACTAGCTACTGGGAAAAAAACCAATCAAACGACCTAGTATGACAATTCTAACAATTTCATTAATTCTAGAGCATCGATTTTAGGCTAGGGGGCTTTTAGTTTGGGTCCTAAGGCATCAAGACTCAGTTTGAGCTATTGTCTGGAAATTTATAAAAATGGCCCATGGGTGTAGGACCCACTTTTTTGCCGAAATGAACTTACATTGAAATTTAGACAATGCCATTGGTTTAAACGTTGAATATGATAGGGTAGCATAGTTCTCTATGTATATGGGATTCTAAACGGATTCCTGAGGGGTCAATAGAGACTTTAAAAAATTCAATGTCTTAGTTGGTGTATCTACTAAAGTAGTTAGCTAGGTGCTTAAGCAGTCCTGGCCTACCCCAGCGAGTTGCTTAAGTGGCAAGTTTACCTCTAAAGTGTATGCCACTTTAGCACTGGCTTTTTCCCTTAAGCGGTATGCCAGGAACAAGACGGGTACCGCATTAGGGAAACTTGGATGCTTTAATGGTGAGAACTTATGTGGCCCGATATTTTCTTAAGTGGCACCTAGGTGGCATTAAATGCCTCATTTGTCCAATTTTTCTCCCATTTTCACACAAGTCTCAAGAGTGAAAATCATAGAGAATGTGGAATATTGGAAGAATATTTTTAGGTGATTTTGGGGTGTTTGTGAGTTCAGTTTATTTGTTTTTTCTTTTATTTCTTGGTTAGTTCCATTAAATCCATGGTTAATTTCTCTATTATTTCCCAAACTCACTAAATTATTAGTGGGTTGATTTTAGCACAATTTGAGTTTGAAATTTACTCATTCTTGAGGGTAAATGTTCCTTGAACGTAGAGGGATGTGTTGACGATTGCAAAAGTGCAATTTTTCAAGCGGGTCCTATATGGAATTTTTACGTGATTTTTGACCCAATGTATAAAAATGAAATATGGGTATCATTGTTCTTATATTGATGAGTAGATTCTCATTTTGATAGCATGGCATCATGCAAAAGCTTCTCAAAAAGGGAAATCAATAATTTATTAGATTTCACTAGGCTTTCTTCGGCGTCTAGGTAGTGTAGGCTTACCTTTCTCATAGATTGAGTTACTTCATAGTAGATTTATGATAACATTCTAGATATGGGTTGGGAACTAGGACTTGAGAGTCTATTAATGTGTTATTTGGATCTCTTTGCCAATTAAGAAACCGTAATTTAGGCATAATTAACTTAGTTACTCACTCATTGGGTAGAGTTTCTATCATAGGAGTAAAATGTGGTTTATTTAATATCCAGTAGAAAATTTAGATATCTTAGCCTATTTTGGGGTTGAATTTTCCTTAGAATGGATTTTGGAGATTAGAAGTAGGCCTCTCTGGCCCACCTTAGGCTAAGACTAATATTAGCTCACTGTAGATTCTATAGACATGTTACGCTATAGATCTACACTTATAATTTGGGAATTGAGGAGGTTTAGACATATGATCCTTTATGTTAGATTAGTACTTGAGAGATTCTACTATTTTTTATTTTAGTCCGTCGATTTATGTTATTGAGTTCTGATTCAAGTCTAGGAAATAAATATATGGGTTTTGGTTTAAGCCCAAAATTAAGAGATTATTTATGATGGTTATGCAACTAGTTTGAGTTTGGTGATTTCGGTATGGAGGAGTTTTGGTTATGGTTTTGAGATAAAGTTATTTAGCATAATTCTAGTTATTTCTTCTCTTGGTTGCACCCTCCGATCTTATGGATGCCCACATAGGGTTATTTACTTTATTGCACTTACTGTCTTATAAAGATCAGTTTTGTAGTAATAGATATACTTTCTTTCATATCATTGTTGTTCCTGATTATTTAATTATAGTATTTAGAGCATTATTCGAGGTTTTTCCTTTTTTCTTGACTTAGTTTATTCATCTAAAATTTTTATTATACTTATATTATAATTTAGCCCAGTCGATTAACGATGCCTACTGAGTACCCATGGCTTTGATACGCATACTGCACTTTTGTTACTTTTTAATGTATATCCGAGTACTAGGGGCCACCGTTGATGCTGTGATGGTAGTGATTAGAGTTTGGAGATAGTGTGAGCTCTCGGAGCTAGAGTTTTCCATTTTTCCTTCTTCCATTTTTGCTTAGTCCCTCCTCTATTATTTCATAGTCTTTTTATATTAAAGATTGATGTACATTTGACTGTTTTAGTACTCGTATTCTTTTATTTTAGTGTCTCTTGTACCAACTAATAGGTCATGGGATGTTCTTACTATCTTACTTATCCTCCGTCTTATTATTATTCAGTGATTTATTTTTGTAAGCTTTTACTTACATATTTCTATCATTTTTGCCATTTTGCACGCAATTATCCCATTGCTCACAGTTCTGGGCTACAGTTTGACTTACCTATTGGTGGTATAAGGTAGGTATCATCATGGCTCGTAAATTGGGTCATGATAATTGTTAACCATCAAGCCCAATCTAAAAGAAATTAAGCCAAACCTACCTCGAAAGGCAAAAAATTCAAGCCTACTATGCCATAAACGTAGAGCCTTTACTTCTCGGATGATCTCAAAATAATCTAAATGTACCAAAAACTTAATCTACATATCAAGAGGAAGCTAATATGATGAAAAAATATTGTAAGAGTTTACAAAAAAATGCCAATTCTTGTTTGAAATCAAGATAAAAAGGTGTTTTTGAAGATATGATCACTGAGAATTAATGAAAATAAAAGTTTAGAGCTTACCCAAGCATGAGTGATTAAGAAAACCCAAGAAATCAGCCTTTCCCAAAGCTCCCAAGTCCAAAAATAGTGAATATAACTAATATAATATTTATACTATTTTACGAATTGTACCTCTTGATTACAGTGCCCACCTATCAATGGCAAGGATCAAAGTTGACCAAAATTTAAGCTTGTCATCACCGTAAGATAGTTGTTCCTCGTGATCACAATGAGTTAACTGATGTGTTGATGTTCCAGCTTTTGACAAAATATTTTACATCTTTTTCAAGAGATAATTGTATGTTTTCAAGCAACTACTGTTGTATTTAATACTGGATTTTAATGTTTTCAAGTTAAGGAGTTAGCTGGAAGAGAAACATGAAAAAATAACAGAAAAGGGTACTGATTGTCAAACTTGCGGACCGTCAGTCATGTGACGGACTGCCGAGGTAGCCGTCGAAGCTAAACAGAATGCTACAAGTAGAGGATTTATGCAACGGTCCTAGTGGCAGACCATCAACCTTTTGACGGACCACCAACTTGGCCGTTAGTCTTAAACAGAACTCAAGATTCTAGGGAATCCAGTGACAGCCTCTGCGACAGACCGTTAGCCCAGGGATGGTCCGCCAACATTACCATTAGCCCTTAATAGAAACTGACATCCTGGGATATTCAGCGACGACCCAAGCTATGGACCGTCAAGCTTCCAATGGGCCATCAATAAGGCCTTCAACTTGGACGCAGCTTTTCTGAGTTTGAATGTTATATCCTCTGCACCTGGGAACATATAAATACCCATTTTAGGTTTTATTTAGGTATCTTTGGCCATATTTCAAACTCTGAACAATTATTGTATGTAGTATTCTTTGAGGAAAAGGTTAGAATTATGGATTTGAACATTTTATGTTGATTATCTTATGAAGATTCAAGAAGAAATATTATGGTTTTTGTAAGTAATTTCTGAATTTATTTATGAGAAATACAATGACTTCTTCTTATTCTTCTTCTTCTATGGAAATGTGTGCCTAAGCTTCCATAACTAGGGTTATGGGAGCCTTGATGTGAAAAGCTGATTGGGGTTGTGAAAATGTTTGATTTCCATGATTAAATAAAGTTGTATAAATCCTTATTCACAATAATGACCTTTCTTGGTTTTAAACTTTAAGGGTAAGCCCAAGAACATCACTTGTTCGAATAGAAAAGTGTTTGTTGGGAAAAGAAGAGGCTTACATAGGATCTAAAGGCTTTAACCTTTGGGTTAAGGGTTGATTCCTTGACGGGATCAACCCACATAAGAGAATAATTGAATAGATTAATGTATTCTTTAAGTTCGAGAGAATTGAAGGATAATCTACTCATTTAGGTTGAGAAACAAATGGGTAAATTATAGGATTCAATAACTCTTGCAATTGAAGTGATTAATTGGAAATTCAAAACATTTCACAACCCTAGCTGCTTGAACATCTTGGCAACCATACCTCTAGTTTTTTTAATGTCATTGAATTACTAATTTCAATAAGAATATCTTTTTGGAACATTAACTTTTACAAATAACAAGATAACATTTATAAACCAAAACCCCCCTTTAATTCGGAACCTTTGATCAATAGTCTAGTAAAAACCACAATACTTAGTGAACACAGTATTTCCTATGGGATTCGCCCCAACCTAGTTGGGTTATATATTTTACAACGACCGCTTACTCTCTCATAAGAGAGGTGTAATTTGGGCGTATCAAATTTTGGCGTCGTTGTCGGGGAATACGGTTGTCAATTAAGTTTGTGTTTGTTAGTTGACATTTGGTCAAGTTTCCAAAATTTTACTTTTATTTGTTGTTTTTGGTTCAATACAGGTTCAAGTTGTTTATGCCACGCTCCAGAAGTTTAGGAGATATATTTTTACCCTTCAACCCAGAACCGCATCTAATTAGTAGAATAGAAGGACAACAAGAAGCTGATAGACTAGCTGACTTGGCTAGAGCATAGGTTAATCGGAAAAATGATGGGCAACCAGCTCGTGACCCTAATCCTGATGATGATGATTTGGGGGATGATAATCTGATTTACCCTACAAACAGGAGGCATACAGAGAATGTTGAGGTGGCTGCAAACATAAACAAGGCAGTTAAAGGGAGAGAAAACTACCTCCCTACTGTGCAATTTGATCTTGATGAGGAGGATGACGACTTGGATGAGACTGGTGCTACTATAGCTATTATTCCACCCCTGTTGGCACCTGCGGTAAAGTTCAACATAACCAGCACCAAGATACAACTATTAAATCTTAAGGGGTTGTTCGGAGGACTTCAAGGAGACGACCCGAACATGCACTTGGTGAATTTTATCAACATCTGCAAGTCCTTTGATAACCCTGGTGTTGGTCAAAATACAATTCATCTTCAGTTGTTCCCATTGTCTCTGTCTTGGGAGGCAATAATGTGGTTGAATGAGTTGGACCTCAATTCTATAACAAACTGGAGGCAATTGAAAGGAGCTTTCCTAGAAAGGTTCTTTTCGCCCTCCAGGATGATACAATTGAGGGATGAAATCAACAATTTCAGAAAATTACCAAATTAGGCACTACACGAAACTTGGATGCGATTAAAGAAAAAGTTGACACAGCGTCCCAACCATAAGATGACTTATGAGAACTTAGTGGAGACTTTCTATAGAGCACTAAACTCTATAACCAAACCAACAGTTGACAATACAGCAGAAGGGGCATTCATAGAGCTTACATTAAATGAAGCTGCAGATATGTTGGAAAGGTTGACTAAGACAAGTAAAGCTTAGCATACCAGGGATTCAGCGGTAGTAAGACCTACTATGTCTAGTAATATATTGACAGAGCAACGTCGGAAAAAGGAGAAGCGTGATCAGGATATGGCACACATGAAAACATAGATGGATCTACTTACTAAACACTTATTGTCCGGTAAGACTGAGAAGGTAAAAGCTGTGGGGTCACAAGGCAGAGCTGTATCTAACTCTGAGGAGGAGACAAACTATCTGAATAATCAGAGAGGGTTTCTGAGTCAATAGCCAAGGTAATTAAGGTCAGAACTATTACGATAAGGCTGGTTACAAGGATAGGGACCAAGGAAGTTAAAAGAACAAAAATGATAGGAGTGGATTATATGTACCTCCCAGGAACCGAGATAATGCAGATACCAGTTCAGGTAAGATATCCATGGAGAAACATGATGGAGAAAATATTAAAGGGAGTTAAGGCTACCTATGCTGGGGTAACAACAATGAAGAGTGACTTATCTTCCATGAGTCAGCTAGTGAATTCGCACTCAAGTTCTATTAAGTTGTTGGAGCCACAGATGAGCCAACTCTCAGTGAAATTTAATTAGAGAAAGAGAGGTACATTGCCTAGCAATATAGTGCAGAATCCTTAGAACGATGGATCTTGCATGGCAGTTACCACTCGGAGTTGTTAAGTATTATCAAGCCCTTCTGTGGGAAAAGCTATGATTGATGATGTGATTGAAGAAAAGGTCGATAAGGATAAAACTCATCCTATAGATTATGAGAATCTGAATGGTGAAGTGAGTACATCTAACCATCAACAAGTTAATGAGTTAGAAATTGCAAAGAAAAGGGAGAAAGAGGTGGTAATGACTACTCTTCTAGAACCACCACCACCCTTTCCTCATAGATTGAAGAAGAAAGTGGATGATAGAAGGTTTAAGAAATTCATGGCTATGCTGAAGCAACTGACGGTGAATGTGCCTTTGGTGGAGGCATTAGAGCAGGTGCCTGGGTAAGCTAAGTTCATGAAAGACCTAGTGATAAAGAAGATAGAAGTGAGCTATGAACTAGTAGATAACCTTCATCACTATGGTGCTATTTCAACAAGGTCGTTTCTACAAAAGAAAGAGAACCCAAGAGCATTCACGATTCCTTGTACTATGGGGTCTCTTGATTTTTATAAGGCCTTATGTAATCTGGGAGTGAGTATTAACTTGATGCCAATTTTTATTTATAAGAAGTTGGGTTTGGGAGATTCTATACCTACGAACATGCGACTAGTGATGGCGGACAGGTTGGTAAAATGCCTAGTGGGTCTTTTGTATGATGTGCTAGTGAAGGTGGCCAGCTTTAAATTCCCTGCAAATTTTGTTATTCTGGATTATGAGATGGGCTTTGAAGTTCCCATAATCTTAGGTCTACCCTTTCTTTCCTATGGAAGCGTGCTTATTGACTTGCAAGCTAATGAGCTCTTATTCAGGCTTAATGATGAAGTAATTCAGTTTGATGTGTTCCAATCTATGAAGCAGCACAAGGAAATGAGTGTGTTCTCTATTGTGGATATTTATTACAAGGATGAGTGAGAAGTACCAATAGAGGAGAAATTCGCTATCGAGCCTTTGGCTGCTGTCTTGATGAATTTTGATAGTGAAGGCATCGAAGAGTATGAGGAGACTGTGTGCGATTTGATTGGAATGGGATCATATTCTTATGCTCCCAAGAATCTGGATCCAGATATTAAAAATCGCCCAACACCATCGGCGAAGCCATCCATTAAAGAGCCACCAGTGTTGGAGTTGAAGGAATTTCCAGGCCATCTACGGTATGTGTTTCTAGATAGTGGAAGTACTTTACCCATGATTATTGTTGCAGGTCTAGGTGAATAGAAAATGGAAGCACTTTTCTCTGTACTTCAAAGGTATAAAAGGGCGATAGGCTGGACTATTGCGAATATTATTAGTATTCCTCTGGGTATTTGCACTCATAAAATCCAACTTAAGAAAGATTGCTTACCAACAATTGAGAGTCAACACCGTCTTAACCCACCTATGCAAGAGGTAGTTAAGAAGGAGATCATCAAATGGCTTGATGTAGGAGTTGTATATCCTATTTCTAATAGTAAGTGGGTAAGCCCTGTTCCATGCATGCCAAAAAAGGGGGCATGACTGTTGTAGTAAATAAGAAGAATGAGTTGATTCTTCTTAGGCCTGTGACTGGGTGGAGAGTTTGTATGGACTATCGCAAGCTCAACTCGTGGACGTTGAAAGACTACTTCCCAATGCCTTTTATGGATCAGATGATTGATCGGTTGGCAGGAAACGGTTGGTATTATTTATTAGATGGGTATTCTGGCTACAACCAGATTTCTATAGCCCAGAGGATTAGGAGAAGACAACATTTACTTGTCCATATGTTACTTTTGCTTTCAAGAAGATGCCGTTTGGTTTGTGTAATGCACCCGCTGTCTTCCAACGGTACATGCTGTCTTTTTTTTTGACATGGTTGAAGACACCTTGGAGGTGTTTATGGATGATTTCTTAGTAGTAGGTGATGTTTTTGAGCTTTGTTTATTGAATCTGAGTAGATCCTTGCAGCGATGCGAGCAATTCAATCTTGTACTTAATTCGGAGAAATGTCACTTCATTGTGAAGGAGGGCATTGTCCTTGGTCAAAAAATTCAACTAAGGGGATTGAGGTCTAATGATCTAAGGTCGAGGTTATTGAGAAGCTTCCATCTCCTATTTCACTAAAGGCAGTGTGTAGTTTCCTTGGTCATGCGGGATTCTATCAGCGATTCATCAAAGATTTTTCAAGAATTTCAAACCCACTTTGCAAACTTTTGGAGAAGGAGACCAAGTTTATATTTTATGATGATTTCTTGAAAGAATTCAAATTCCTTAAAGGGAAATTAGTTAATTCTTCTATTATTGTTTCCCCAGATTGGTCAAAGCCATTTGAGATTTTGTGCAATGCAAGCAGAGTGGCGCTTGGGGCTGTACTTGGTCAGAAGAGGGATAAGCTATTTCATCCTATTTATTATGCCAACAAGTCCTTAAACGATGCTTAAAAAAACTACACTATTACTGAACAGGAACTTCTTGCAGTTGTCTATGCTTTTGAGAAGTTCTAGGCTTATTTGCTAGGAACAAAGGTGGTGGTCCACACTGATCACGCCGCCTTGAGAGATCTTATGGACAAGAAGAATGCGAAGCCGAGATCAATTAGATGGGTATTTCTTCTCAAAGAATTTGACTTCTAAGTCAAAGATAAGAAGGGATGTGAGAATCAAGTCGCAGGCCACTTGTCTAGACTGGAGGGAGGTCAAGAACTTAAGGATGGACTAGAAAGTGATGATGCATGCATTTCCAGATGAGAAAATCTTGGTTGCTGTGTTAGGAAGAGTGTCATGGTATGCAGCCTTTGAGAACTATGTGGTGAGTGAATTTATTCTGGAGAACCTTTCTTTCCATTAAAGAAAGAAGTTTCTTCATGACGTGACACATTAATTTTGGGATGAGCCATACTTGTTTCGATGCTGTGCAGATAATATTATAAGGAGATCTGTTCCAAAAGTAAACATGCTGAACATTTTGGAAGCTTTCCATGCCTCTTGACAGCACCCAATTGCACACACAAGTGTACGTGGTATACCACGTAATATAGTGTCCTAGAAGAAAGTCGAGTTATCAATCCCACAGAGACTAGATTTGGAAACGATTTGATTTTAGTTCACAATTTAGATTCACTTGATGCGAGAGTAACCAAAAGAGAGAATGGAGTTTGTAAATTACAAGTAAAGTAAATAATGCGTAAAGTAAAGATCTTATAACAATCAATAGGACAAAACCCAGGGTTGAAGAACTCTTAACAATCATATTATGCTAATTGATTTCATTCGTTAACTTGCTTATCTTGGTTTTGCTTCAGAGGGTTAATTGTGCGATTATGATTTCCCAACCTCTAATCTTTTACCTAAGTTAAACCTTACACCTACATTGTTGAGCGGGGATGTAATAGTTTACTCAAGATCTTTACAAATATCATCGTACATATGAATCATGTAAGGTATCTAAGTACATTCCTATCCTAGATACTAATTCAAGTTTCTTATTTTATAAAGAATCAAGAACCATACTCTGCTTATTCCCATGTTCTATCGCCCTATTCCCTCTTCTGAGTTCACAAGGTTGATAATGGATGTATTCTAAGATTCGGAAATACTTAAAATAGTTAAAACAAGAATAAACAAACAACCAATATTTATAATCAAAGAAAACAAACTTAATCCATAGCAATAATAATCATGTTCTTGGCTTCAACCCCGGAAAGGGGCGTTTAGCCACGCATAGTCATAATCGTAATCACAAAATAGTAATTGATGACTAAAAACATGAATGAACTAAATAGAAATAATAAAAACCTAATGAAGAAGTTGTAGAAGCCCTTTGCTCTCCAAAATATGCTCAAAGATGTGTAAAAACGTGATACAACATGTATTTATAGTATAGAAGCAAGCCCTTTCCGTGTTGGACAAGAAAACCTTTAGTTATTGAGCCCTGGACAAGATGGGGCAGTGCCTTAATATCTCCCTACCTCTCTGGAATTTTTTCTCAGAAATTTTTCTAATGCAAAGGGGGGCCCGAAATGAGCCCTCATCGCGGGCTAATCGCCTCTAGGACTTCCACGCGCCACATGGTTACAACTTTGGTCCTCTTATGATTCCATTTGTGTTTTGCAAACATATATTGTCCACTCCATAACTACACACATGTCCAAGAAATTCAAGGGGTCTAAAAGTGCGTCAATCTGCGTATTGTTACTTTGTTGAGCCATTCCAAGCCTTTTTGAGTTGTTCCCACTTGATTTGAAGCTTGTCTATCCTTCATATATCATCATAATACATTCACCAAGAATTATCATCATAATACATTCACAAAGAATCCTGTAGCATTAAACACAACAATTTAAAGCTCGAAACAACACAATATCCAACACGACAAACTAGAAACACGAGCTAAGCATAGGCTAATTTCACTTTGATCCTTAACTCATTGTTTTGACCCTTTGCTTGATCCAATTGACCCTAGACCATTATCAAAAAGTTATTTCACATATAAATACATAATAAAAACTTTAGAAACTCATTAAACACATTAGAACCAACAGGACGAATAGACAAATACCTAGCTCAAGCTAGTAACACTAGTTTTCCAGGTTGAACTCTAAATGAATCTTTTACGTACAAACTTGTTTGAAACTCACTCTTAATATCATAAACACATGTTTTAACACATTTATCTCATTATTAACCATTATAGCTTAAAATCATCCTCAAAACGAAGACTAAAAAGGCTAGAATAGTGATGCTAGAATTCATAAATACACCCAATATCACCACCCCACACTTAAATCCTTGTTCGTCCTTGAACAAATCTTCACTCTAAGTATCATAAGATGGAGACTCTACACTTATACTCTATGCAAGACAGTCAAGCTAGTACTACAATGACTACAAAGAATGCAAGTTTCTACACTAAGCATGTTATTTACACAATTGAAAGCTCATGAACACTAATTCAAAACATCCTAGCCTCAAGAATTTGCTCAATAAGTTGGAAAACTCATGCACATCATTCAATCAAAGATATCATACAAATCACCTATATTCATCAAACATGTGCCCTCACAACTAGAGAGTTACCATAATCACTCATAATTAAGCAATTTAGAACATGATGGGTACAAGAATCAAATTACACTCACTCTCACAAACTAATTCACAAGTTACACACAATGAACCGTAGGCTTTCCCTTAGTGTAATTCTCCACTAATAGTTGAATGTAAAGCTTAATATAAATTAGGACTTTTCTGGGTTGTAATGTAGGCTAAGTGATGGGTAGGAACTATTTGGGAGTAGTGACTAACCTCTCCAAGCATTTTAATACACTGCATTATTCATTTAAAATCACTCTCCAACAACCAAACTACACTTATTCATTCATCCATACCTTTTCTTTTCGCCCCATCTCTTTTAAGCATTTTCACAAACACTTGGTGGACACCTAGTTTACTACCACAATTTTTTTTTTCTTTTTTCACAATCATGGCAATATTTTTAGCATAAAGTATATCACAACCATCCACCATACATCAATTATTAACACCAATATCAATTACCTTAGGGCATCAATTTCAACTTTTTCTTCTTCAATTTCTCAAACTTTTTTTCAATTATTTTTTCTTAAAGCACTTAGGAGCTTTTTGGATTAAATTATGGTCTATCAAAGAAGGGGATTAGGCTACATATGAAGCTACCAAAGAATAGTCTAAAGGCTCAATGGGGATTAACTCGGATAATTCACAATGGGTAGGACAAATAGAAGGTATAGAACAAGGCTATAAAAGAAATGCCTATATCATCTCCTAAACTCATATTCTTTATTCCGCTTCACACACACACCGGGAAAGTTCTAGACTTCATATGCAACAAGGAATATACAAAATATTACACTCACATGGCACATGCTCAACTCAATAGGATCATCATACACTCCCATCCAAACAATAGCATAAATTAAAAATTAAGCCAAATAGTACAAAAGTCACAACCATGAGCCTAAGAGTCTCAAAAGTAGAAATTCATTCAATCAACATAATTTTACCAACAAACCCACTTGCATCATGTAATCAAAACATGCACCAACAGGAATATCTCACTTATTCCTAATCTAAATTTTTTAAAATTAAGCCAAACTTTGGGAATTTCCTCACCCCCCACACTTAAAAATCCACTTTGTCCCCAAAGTGAACTTTTAAATTAAGAGATAGAAATGCTCCCTGAGGACTCTAGGCCTAGCTAGTAGCATCTTTACACATAAATGAGGTCCATAAAACTCCACACTCATTCATTTCCATGCTTCAAGCTTAAGTTTATGGTACTCAGACTTACTATTAACCTGTGACTCAACTAAAATAAAAAACTATGTGAAGTAAAAACATAAAAATTAAAAATAAAACATAGTTAATTAACTTGGGTTGCCTCCCAAGCAGTGCCTGATTTAGTGTTGGGGCACGACGCATATCAACTCAACCATATTTATTCACCCTTTTACTCCATGTTGGGAGCCAATCATTATTTTATTTTTGACCTCTATTACCTTTCCACATGTTGGGAATCGGTGGTCTAATCTTAGGTCGCTCAATCAGGTAGTCGGAAGAGGTCTTTGGTAGATTAAACACCCCAAACTCATCCTTTTCAATCACATTGAACATGTATAAATCTTTATATAAGGGACTTTCAATAGGTGTTTTGTAAACATCAAATACCACCTCTTTATTATCTACCCTCATCTTGAGCGTGCCTTCTCTAACATTAATCAAAGCCCCCCCTCGGTTGCTAAGAATGGATGCCCTAGAATAATTGATACCTGTTCGCCTGCCATAAAATCAAGAACAAAAAAGTCAACAGGAATAACAAATTTACCAACCTTTATGAGGACATCCTCAATGATTCCTTCCGGATATGCCATGGAACCATCTACTAGCTATAAAACCACGGTGGTCGATCTAGGCTTTCCCAAGCCCAATTTTCAAATAGAGATAGGGGCATCAAATTTATACTTGCCCCTAAATCACTCAATGCATGAACCACTTTACTCCCAATTTGAATGAGAATAGCAAACTTTCCATGATATTTTAGTTTCTTGAGGTTTTTTTGTGTCATCATAGCACTACACTCTTCAATGAGTGTGATTGCTCCTATATCTTGTAATTTCACCTTCTTCTCCACCACATCCCTCAAGTACTTTGCATACTTAGGCATACTCTACAAACTATCTAAAAGAGGAAAATTAATATGAAGCTCTTTGAATATATCAATGAACTTTTTGAGTAGGGCATACTCTTTCGCTTTTATTTGCCTTTGAGGGAAAGGTAGTGGCAACCACATCTTTACTTTTGGGTCAACAACTTTTTCCTTCAAGTACTTATACTTCCTTGAATTTTCAGCAACTTTTTCATTTACCTGTTGGGTCACCACATCAGTATCTACCTCCTTAGTTTTCTTTGGAGGATCTTCATGAAGCTCTTTACCACTCCTCAAAGTGATTGCCATGATTTGTTTTGGATTTTCTGTATCAACAGGAAGACCACCTTGAGGATGGGTATTTAATGCTTATTGTATCTACCCAACCTATAACTCTAAATTTCTTTGGGCTACTTTCTGATTTTGTAATTCCGCCCTTTAACTATTCAGATCTGCAATCAATTGTGTTTGACTTGCTAAGAGTTGTTTTATCATCTCTTCCATGTTGCTCGTTGATTGATTCAATTGGGCCTGTAGCTATGGGGCATTCCATGAATGATTTGATGGATGAGTTTTCCACTTCATGTTGTAGGGATTACCATAATTTGACCTTTGATCATTGCCTACATATATTATAGATTCCTGATTTGAAGCACACATGGTAGCCGCGTGACCGCTATTTCCGCATACTTTACACCAACATATAGCTTGTTGGATGGCATTGACTGTGGCTGTAGATTGTGTTGCTCCCAACTTCATGCTATTGAATGTTATGTTAATCAAATTCTATAATGCAGAAATGTGAGCTGATAGGGCTGTGAATTGGTCCACCTCCAACACACCCGTAATTCTTTTTGTGGCACTTCTAGAATCTGAATGCAACTCTAGATTTCCTTACGCTATGCGGTTCAGTAATGTGTACAATTTATCATAAGTTAGCTTCAACACTTGACCACCTACGGCTGAATCTAGAAAAATCTATGTATTGTGATCAAAAGCTTCTACAAAAGTATGAGAAAGTACCTCCTTCGAATGTTGG
Organism: Capsicum pubescens; assembly: GCA_030864215.1. Lineage (NCBI taxonomy): Eukaryota > Viridiplantae > Streptophyta > Magnoliopsida > Solanales > Solanaceae > Capsicum > Capsicum pubescens. The sequence goes on along the minus strand of CM061544.1, from coordinate 234,859,588 downwards.
TGGTGTGGACAATCCCGAAGAAGGGCCTTGAAGAATTCCCAAACATGATATATATTTTCATCAGGCTTCTATTTGAAGTTGACTATCTCATTGCGAAGTCTTGCATTCTTGCCTGATGGAAAGAATCTGATGAGGAATCTTCTGGCTAAGTCATCCTATATTGTGTTTGAATTGGTCGGCTCCACATTCAACTACTTTTTAGCTTACCAATAAGTGAATGGGGAAATAGTGTCAGCCTCACATAATCTAGAGTTGCCCCGATTGGAGTGAATGTATCTGTAAGCTCGATGAAGGTCTGCAAGTTGACTTATGGATCCTCGTGTGAAAGTCCTACAAATTATCCACTACTAATAAGAAGATGCACCATATTGTATTTCAACTCAAAATTCCCCCTAGCTTCCAGTCTTTGAATTGGGGAAGTCAAGTTCGTCGTAAGTGGGACTGCCACTCCCCTAACCTTACTACCAGTTGTTTGTTGTTCAGCCATAGGAACAGTGTTATCTTGGTCTTCTTGGAATTGATGAATTCTGGGGAGAAGGATTGCTTCTCTCCTTCGAGCATGGAAAAGATACTCCAGTTCGGAGCTCGGTTCAACCAAGTCATGATCCCTTGCCATCCTTCTACTTTGAAAACCTGTTTCCTGTAAAAATAAAACCAAGACCAAGCATAAAAAACACCATATAAATCTAAAAATAAACGAAAATAAACAATTGCCAAATAAAAAGTCCCCGACAACTGCACCATAAACTTGACAGCGCACACACAAGTGTATGTAGTCTACCAAGTAATATAGTGGCCTTTAGGAAAGATGAGTTATCAATCCCACAGAGACTAGATTTGGTAACGATTTGATTTCAGTTCAAAATTTAGATTCAGCTGATGCGAGGGTAACCAAAAAAGAGAATGGAGTTTGTAAATTGCAACTAAAGAAAATAATGCGTAAAGTAAAGATCTTATAACAATCAATAGGAGAAAACCTCAGGTTGAAGCACTCTGAACAATCATATTATGCTAATGGATTTCATTTGTTAACTTACTTATCTTGGTTGTTGATTCGTAGGGTTAATTGTGCGATTACGGTTTCCCAACCTCTAATCTTTTACCTAAGTTGAACCTTACACCTACATCATTGAGAGAGGATGTAATAGTTAACTCAAGCTCTCAACAAATATCATCCTACATATAAATCAAGTAAGTAGTTATCTAAGTACATCTCTATCCTAGATACTATTTCAAGTTTCTTATTTTATAATAAATCAAGAAGCATACTCTACTTATTCCCATATTCTATTGCCCTATTCCCTCTCCTGAGCTCAAAAGGATGATAATAGATGTATTCTAAGGGTCGCAAATCCTTAAAATAGTTAAAACGAGAATAAACAAACAACCAATATTGATAAGTAAAGAAAACAAACTTAATCAATAGCAATACTAATCATGTTCTTGGCATCAACACCATAAAGGGGCGTTTAGCCACGCAAAGTCATAATCGTAATCACAAAATATTAATTAACGACTAAAAACATGAATGAACTAAATAAAAATAATAAAAACCAAATGAAGAAGTTGTAGCAGCCCTTTGCTCTCCAAAATATGCTTAAAGATGTGTAAAAATGTGATACAACATGTATTTATAGTATAGGAGCAAGCCCTTTCCGAGTTGGACAAGAAACCTCAGTTATTGATCCCCAAAATAGGTGGGGCGGCACCTAAATATCGCTCTACCTATCTGGAATTTGTTCTCAGAATTTTTTCTAAGGCAAAGGGGGCACCGAAATGAGCCCTCGTCATGGGATAATCGCCTCTAGGACAACCACGCGCCATATTGTTTAAAATTTTGGCCTATTTTAAGTCCATTGGTGTTTTAACAACATAAATTTTCCGCTCAACCACTGTACATGCGCCCCAGATGTTCTAGGGGTCAAAAAGTGTGTCAATCTGCGTATTCTGACTTTGTTGAGCCATTCCGAGCCTTTTTAAGTTGTTACCAGTTGATTTGAAGCTTTTATATCCTTCATATATCATAATAATCCATTCAAAAAGTATCCTATAACATTAAACATAACCATTTAAAGCTCAAAACAACACAACATCCAACACGACGATGTAGAAACACGAGCTAAGCATAGGCTAATTTTACTTTGATCCTTAACTAATTGCTTTGACCCTTGGCTTGATCCAATTGACCCTTGAGCATTATAAACAAGTTATTTCACATATAAATACATAATAAAACCTTAGGAACTCATTAAACACATTAGAACCCAACACGACGACTAGACAAACACCTAGCTCAAACTAGTAACGCTAGTTTTTTGAGTTGAACTCTAAATGAATCTTTTGCATACAAACTTGTTTGAAACTCACTCTTAACATCATAAGTACATGTTTTAAAACATTTATCTCTGTATTAATCATTATATCTTAGAATCATCCTCAAAAAAGACCAAAATGGCTAGAATAGTGATGCTAGAATGCATAAATACACCCAACATCACCTCTCCTGTTGGAGGTCACCATGCAGGTGACCAGACTGCTAGGAAAGTATTTCAAAGTGGATAATATTGGCTGAATTTCTTTAAATATTCTTACAAATCATGCGGAGATGCGACCAATGCCAACAACAAGGGTCAATCTCAAAGTACTATGAGATGCCTTTGACCAAAATGATGGAAGTAAAGTTGTTTGACGTCTGGGGAATCGAATTCATGGGGAAATTCATGAGATTATATGTGATGAAATACATTATAGTTTCTTTTTATTTTGTATCAAAATGGGTTGAGGCCATTGCTTTGGTCGATAATGAAGGGAAGAGAGTTGTTGCATTCCTTAAAAGGAATATTTTCTCTCAATTTGGGGTGCCTCGCACCATCATAAGTGATGGTGGATATCACTTTTGCAATAGAGCATTTCGAGATGCCTTATCAAAGTATAGTGTTAATCAACATAAAGTAGAAACTCCATACCACCCACAAACCTGTGGGCAAGTGGAAATTTTGAATAGAGAGATCAAAGTCATTCTTGCTAAAAAGGTGAATGAAAGTAGACAAGAGAGGTCTAGGAAGCTTGATGATACCTTATGGGCATATAGAACAGCTTTGAAGACACCTATCGGCATGTCACCATACCAATTGGTTTATGGCAAGGCATGTCACTTGCCGATTGAATTAGAGCATAAGGTGTTATGGGTACTTAGGAGACTGAACTTGAATTAGAACCAGGCAGAAAAATTGATATTGGGAAAGCTAAATAAGATGGATGAGTTCCATCTCAGTGCGTATGAAAAAGTAGATCTTTATGAAGAGAAGATGAAAAAGTTCCATGACCGGAGGTTTGCAAAGTGAGACTCTTATAAAGGTGATTGGGTACTTCTCTTCAACTCTAGGTTGAAGATGTTTCTAGGTAAACTTAAATACAAATGGTATGGACCATTCAAAGTTAACCAAGTCTACTCATCTGGAGTAGTTGAACTTGAAAATGAAGATGAAAGTGTCTTCAAAGTTAATGGGCAATGAGTGAAGTTGTATATCAGTCCAATGGACTCAATAAAGTTCATAGCTACAATTTATCTCAATGAAGTCGGAGGAATCGAGATAAATGAGTCGTGTCGCGACATTAAATCAGACGCTAGTGGGAGGCAACCCAAAAAATATTGTTGTAATCATAGTTAGATTTCATTTGTTGTTCTTGTGCAATCTGATATGTTTGTGAAGGGTATAGGACTGAAAATGCAGAAAGAAAGGAGTTCTACAGTTGAAAAGGGGGTTGACGGGAAGATCGACGGATCGTTAGGATCCCAACGGACCATCACTTGAACCATCAAAGCCATGTAAAAAATTGGACATTCTGGATAAGGCTTGATGGTTGAGTTGGCAAACCGTCGCTGCCTCGATGGACCGTTGCTTCTTCCCTCACACTGAAGATGAAATTCTGAGATACAGGAATATACTGATGGACCATCGCATCACTAATGAACCATCGACTAAGCCATCACAACAATTCTTAATTTCCTGGTCTCTAGTAAGACGCGACGGCCAACCCGATAGATCGCCGGACACCCGACGGACCATCCAGTTGGTCGTCGATGAAACCCTAAGTACGGGCCAGGTCAGGCTGATCTAAAATGTTATTTAAATCTGAAGAAACCAACCCAATTGACTTTTAAACCTATAAGAGTAAATGGTTAGAGACGTTGATACCTTTTCAAATTCTGAAACTGTTTAACTCCCTATGAATTCAAGGAATTTTGAATCAGTTACTTCCCTTTAAGACTCTCCCTCTTCTTTTCTCTCCTATTTAAACACACACATCCTTCTCTTCTCCTCATCACAACCAAAAGAAAAATCACTGACAAAATCCTTAAGTTGTTTTTATTTTCTGAAGTTGCAAGTTGAGTATTGAGTAGCACTCTGAAGTCAAGGTATGATCAAACTTTTTTCAAATTTTTTTTGCAATAATGAATTCAATTGAAATAAGTTTTCAATACTACAAAAAAAATGTCATCTTGTTTTCTTGTTTTTCCTTGTTGATGATATTTTTGACTGTCAAACTCTAATATACTCTATTTTTGGGAGAAGTCTGAGTAACCCATGTACTTAAAGTAGAAAAGTTTGTACTTAAATGTGAAATTGAGGTCATTGTGATGTTGAAAATCGACTGATATACATCAGGTGTTTGGAAAAATATCAAAGTGAAGTTTAGACTGAAAAGGGTTGCTGACGGTCACCCTTGCAGACTGTCGGACTTGCGACGGACCACCAGGTGGACCGTAAAAAAAGATCCAAAAATGGTACTCACTGGATAAGATGCGATGGAACACTTGGCGGACCGTCAGTCATTTAACGGACTGTCGGGGTGACCGTCGTAAGACTCTGACAAATCAGCACCTACTGGTTAAGGCCGACGGTCAGTCCAAAGGACCATCACAATATTGAAGGATCGTCGAGATGACCGTCAAGCCATATTTTCAACTGTTTTCAATCTGTTTGACTTGACAACTGATTCCTTGAACATTTTTAGGCATTATGGCATGTAAACTCCCTTTGACCAGAGGTGGGGGTAGAGTACGAGGAAGAAGTAAGCCGTCTAGAAGTGAGGAGGCACCGACCTTCAACACCTGATAAAGAGATAGGGAAATCACTACACTCTCCCAGTCTTAAGAGAAAAGTGAGAGCAGTACTGGTATTACTAGTTTGAGCCCAAATAAGGAAGGGGCCGATACATCCAACCCCAATCCCACTGAGGCAGAAATTGGGCCTGTCGAAATGAATACCGAGGAAGTTAATAGAATTAAGAGCAAGGACCCTCAAATGAGAAAAGCACTTAGGTGGAAACTTAAAAATCAAAGGATAAATTCCTTGACGGATTGGAGGCGACAGTAAGAAGGGAAACCAAAAGGCCATTCACTGAAGAGTACCGGATAGTGACAACGGATTTGCATAAATATCCCGAGATGGAGCATTGCTTTAATGAGTACGAATTGTCCTGGATAACAAAGCCACCTGGATCATATCATCCGAATTTGGTAAGGGAGTTCTTTGCTAATTACTTGGTGTTGGCAGAAAAGGATTGTGCAAAGGGCTCAAAGATCTCAGATTTGCCCTATATGGAGTCAGTACCAGTCCGAGGAGTTAATATTGATATATCAGCTCGAACCATCAACATGATGTTGTTTGTGCCTGACTATGAAGCACCACCTGTTGTTCCTGATCTTGAGTACCGACTAACATCTGAATCAACTCAGAGACCTTTGTTGGCTGGGCTGCTGACTCATGATGGTTCCCCCTCCTGGGCAACCAATCCATGTGAGCATATTTCTAAGTCCTCTCTTAGCTTTAGAGCTATGTTCTGGTGGGGTGTTATTAGATTGAGGTTGATGCCAACCAGAGGTGATGCAAATTTAGATAGTCATAGGGTGGTTTTAGTGGCCAGTTTAATTTCAGCGCTGAAGATTGGTTTCAGCCAAGTAATTATTGATGAACTATTCATGAGGGTACATAAACTGGCAAATGCACTACCGTTCTCATGTCTAATCATGGAGTTATGCAGGCAAGCAAATATTCCCTTGATTCGAGGTGTTGATAATAAAGTTTAGGCGAAACATAGGCAAGACATTGAAAAATTAAAAGATGATGCATAGTTTGAGATGCGGGTTACTAAACCTCTATCCTATCAGATGTAATCCGCACCAGTCCCAGATACTTCAGAAATCCCCACAGGTATGTCGTTGCACATCGCCACTTATGTTCCACCTGATTATGTTCCACTAAGTATATTTGTAGGGTCAGGGTCCACGCTACCAATGGGTGGGGCAGATTATGCAGAATACACGTTGATGCAGGAGAATTTTTCCATGTCAATGAAGTTGCAGAAGAAATTTCAGAAACAGCTAGACGCGTAGGCTTCACAATTCAAGCCTTTTATTGATCAAATTATGGTAGTAGCAATCTATCCATTCCAAAACCAGTTATGGATGGATCAGATGGGAGAACGTATTAACAAGAGGTTGGATGAAATTTCTATTCTAGATCTGGCCAAGTTTATGTTGGAGTTTAAATAGGCACAGGCTGACATAGCAGAATTAAAGAGTAGGCAGTCTCAGCAGCCCATTTTTGACCCAGCCCTGGTGATGAGTGATGATGATAAAGGAATTTTTTATTTGATGGGAAATACATTAAAAGATAAAGGAAAAAAACAAGTTGATGAAAATGCAAAAAGGAAAGCTGCTAGGAGAAGAAAGAGAGAAGTAATGATACTGAAAGAAAGAGAGCATTATGATATGAAGAAATATTCAAAAAGGTTGAGGAGAGATAAAGAGAGAAGAAGGAAGAAATTAGAATATGAAGCTGCTGATGTATCTACTAGTTCTGTCTCAGTTAGATGGGCTAGTTCAGACCCAGTTCGGGATATGATCCCTCCGATTCTGGAGGATGAGTTTATGAGTACCCCCACCACCATGGGGTTCAATGTTGTAGTAGGTGAGGCTACTGGAGCCTCACCATATTTCATAGACTCCTCAGATGAATAAGAGGCATTACAAGTATTTCCCCTCATTTGTACTTTAGTTTTATACATTATGGACAAAGTATGTATTTTTTGTGGGGGATGTACTTGTACCAAGGGGGTTGCTGATGTTCTTTTCCTCCCGTGTGCTACCTAGTAGAGTCGACACATCTAGGATTTTATTTTTCTTTTCTTAGGTTTTGATGTAAATAGCTGATGTTAATTTTTATTTATAAAAGTGTTTTTTATTTTAGCATCTTTGTGTGTATATGGATGATGAATGATGTTGGCATAAGGCTATGAACATGTTTTTGTGATTGTTTACCCCTATCTTTTAGAATATGTGAGAAAACTTTAGTGTATCTGTAATCGGTATTTAAAATGTAAGATATGCCTAACATGTGATGGAAATCTTAAGAGTAGTAGAATGAGTTTGACTCAGTTGCCTGTGTGTGTGAGTATTTTTGTTAGCTCTTGCATAGTGTAGTACCTAGAACTTGCCTGGTTCATTGATGTTATTTTATGGTTAATGAAACAAGAAGTGATAGCAGGCCTCCTTGAACTTTCAGTCCACTTAGCCAAAATAATTAACCCCACCAAAAGGATTTTTCTATTTCTTGAACCCTTCTTTGAGCTTGTATTAGTTTTTCTTCATCACCAATAACTCTAATTAAATCTCTTTAGGTTGGTAACACCTAACTCTGGACCTAGTACGATACTGGAAATTATGTACCAAAACTTAGGCAAAACACCTAAGTTGAGGGTGGCTATTGTCAAGATGTTAGCTGTCTAACAGAAAGTTGGCTTAGATCTTAGTTTAAAGCATTTGGCCTTGGTCTATTCAAGACATTGTGCACCTTGACTGACTGCATCAACATAAGTTGAGGGTGACTGAGGCTTGTATGTATATATATATAAGGGTATTATGGTAAAGTGTGAATGAACGAGAAATGGTAAGTGAGCTAATAAAGTTATGGCCTTGGTGGGTAGAATTCAAGGGAAAAGAGAGTTAAATCATAATGTTGTGTCACTTTTCCCCAAATCCTTCCTTACCTAGCCTAAAGCCTCATTATAAGCCTAGAAAACACCTGCTTGATCTTGGAAAATCAACTACAAGGGAGCGTTACATTATAAAGGCAAACCTATGGGTATGTACACAATGTTTATTACTTCTTTAATGAGCGTGAGAGTTTTGATTTGTATCCACAGACTATAATGAGTGGTGGATTTATTGACTATGAAGGTAACTTGAATTACACTTAGTTTGTTGATCTCTGTGGGATATGATATCCATGTTTGTGTGTGCTGAATTATAATCAAAGACGATTGTAGATCCTGAGGTATTGAACCTATATGAGTGAAATGACAAGTGAATGGTTGTGTGAAATCTGATTGAATAGTCTATTGTCTGTCATTTTGTTATTCATGTATGTAATTTGGTGCTGAGTTGCTTGAGGACAAGCAATTGTCTTAAGTTGAGGGTATTGATATTTCGACTTTTGATGGAATATTTTTTTAAGAGATAATTGTATTTTTTAAGAAACTACTATTGTATTTAATACTAGATTTTAGCGTTTTCAGGTTAAGGAGTTAGCACATGAAAAAACAGCAGAAAAAGGATACTGATGGTCAAACCGATGGACCGTCAGTCATGCGACGGACCGTCAGTCATGCGACGGACCGCCAGGGTGGCCGTCAGATCTAAATAGAATGCTCCAAGTATATGACTCATTTTACGGTCCCAGCGGCGAATCATCAACCTTTCGGCGGACTGCCAACTTAGCCATCAGACTTAAATAGAACTCAAGATTCCAGGGGATCCAGTGATGGCTTCTGCAATGGACCGCCAGCCTAGCGACAGTTCTCCAACATGACCGTCAACCCTTTATAGAACGTGACATCCCGGGACACTGAGCGACGAACTATCAGTCTTCCGATGGGTCGTCAGTAAGGCCATCAACTTGGATGCTACTTTTATGAGTTTGAATTTTAAATCCTCTACACCTGGGAACATATAAATACCCAGTTTAGATTTTATTTAGGTATCTTTGGCCATATTTCTAACTCTGAACAATTATTGTATGTAGTATTCTCTGAGAAAACAGCTAGAATTGTGGATCTAAACATTTTATGCTGATTTTCTTGTGAGAATTCAAGAAGAAATCTTATGGTTTTTGTAAGTAATTTCTGAATTTATTTATGAAAAATACAATGACTTCTTCTTCTTCTTCTTCTTCTTCTTCTTCTATGGGCATTTGTTGCTAAGCTCCCATAACTAGGGTTATGGGAGCCTTGATGTGAAAAGCTGATTGGGGTTGAGAAAATATTTGATTTCCATGATTAACTAAAGTTGTATAAACCCTTCTTCAAAATAATGACCTTTCTTGGTTGCAAACTTAAAGGGTGAGCCCAAGAACATCACTTGTTCGAATAGAAAAGTGTTTGTTGGGAAACGAAGAGGCTTACATGGGATCTAAAGGCTTTAACCTTTGGGTTAAGGGTTGATGCCCTGATGGGATCAACCCACATGAGAGAATAATTGAATAGATTAACATATTCTTTAAGTTTGAGAGAATTGAAGGATAATCTACTTATTTAGGTTGAGAAACAAATGGGTAAATTGTAGGATTCAATAACTCTTACAATTGAAGTGATTAATTGGAAATTCAAAATATTTCACAACCCTAGCTGCTTGAACATCTTGGCAACCATACCTCTAGTTTGTTTAATCTCATTGAATTACTAATTACAATAAGAATCTTTGTTTGGAACATTTACTTTTACAAATAACAAGATAACATTTACAAACCAAAACCCTTCTTTAATTCGGAACCTTCGATCAACAGTCTAGTAACAACCCCAATACTTAGAGAAAATAGTATTCCCAGTGGGATTCAACCCCAACCTAGTTGGGTTATATATTTGACAACGACTGCTTACTCTCTCATAAGAGAGGTGTAATTTGGGTGAATCATGTGCTATAAGAATATAGCACTTTCGATTCTTAAAATGAAGAATATATACAAGTTTTTGAGGTTGTTTGTTAGATATGATCCATTTGGGTATGTTTTAAAGGAAATCGTGTTTTGGATGCTAAGTTCATGAAAAAGATGAAAAAGGTGTTTAGATATTTTTTGGAGACATTATAGATATTCAGGACACTTTCTGACTTGTTCGTGATCAAAGAATGTTATAGAATTAAAGAATATCTAAAAAGATGATTACCGATACTTATTCAATCAACATATGGACCGCAAGTAGGAAGAACAAGTGTCAGAAGTCCAAAATCCCGAGTGCTGACCTGCAGAATTTTTTTCATCCTGGTACCTACCCCCTGTACCTGTGCCCACCCTGCTAACCACATGTACTAACTATGCCCATGGTTAGGGCGCAAGTAGGGGCCATAAGTAGCCACCGACCCTATTTTCTCCTATTTTGAATGGGCTTTGGTTTTAGGGTTTCCTCATGTACAATAAATATTTTTTATGTGTTTTTTAGTAGGAGTTCTGCACTATTTATACTCACAAACATATTTTGATTCCAAGATTCAATTTTGATCTTGGGATTCTCTTGTATTGACTTTAGTTGATTAATTCAGTATTGATCTTGGGATTTCTTTACAAGTTTGAGCGGCTAGAAACCCATGGCTATGGTTGAGGAAACCTTAACAGATTGACGAAGTAGGAGAAGTGCTATTATTGTTATGAACCAATACCCATGCATGTATTACTTTATCTTCATTATAATAGTTTTCTTAATGGGTGGACATATTAGGATCTTTCCTAGATATTGCTACTTACTCCAAAAGAGTAGTAATGACTAGGAAAGATAAAAACAGTAGTAATTTGGAGTTTAACTATCAATCCATGCTTCTAGTTTTGTCTAAGTAAGATGGTTAGATTTCATCTAATAACTAGATACCTAAAAGGTAATAGTTAACAAGGATCAAGATAAGGATTAGTAAGGAGACATCCAGAGATTCAAAAGGTAAAGGGTGAAATCCTTCTTCTCGTCCAAAAGACTGTAGAAGGTATATAACTTATCGATTCTTCATGCAAAGTATCAGTTTGGTTCAATAAAACACGATAAGCCCACGGAGTTGAGAAGACAGGGGGAACACAATCCTAGTGTTCACCTACGACTGATTAAAATCGAAGTTAATATAGTAACTTGCTCGAGATTACTACACAAAATCCCCTTATTTACTTTTTCAATTCTGCCCTTTAACTACAACTGCTGAGATCTTTAATTCCACATGTTCCCTTGGGATTCGACCCAAAATTTTGTTAGGTTACTATATTTTTACAGTGACCATATCATCTTATGAGAGGAGGTATAGTTTGAACATCATCAAATATTTTGCGTCATTGCTAGGGACCACGTGTTGATTTGTGAATTAAAATTGTTGTAATTTTTGAGTTTTTATTTTTATTGTTATTAATTAGGAATATGTCGTTGTATACCTAGAACATGAAGTAGAGGTAATCCCTTACTACACTGAATCCGAATCTAGGAAGGATCCTACAAACACCTAGTAGGATGTTAGAGCAGAAAATAGATGATCTTTCTGAAGGGGTTTATGATGTTGTACCTCTCCCTCCACCTGAAGAAGTATAGGATATTGTTGATCACTAGACTGGTAAGTTATTAGATCAAGATGATAATGAGATAAAGGCAACAGAAGTATCTTAGCGGGTAGCTCGAGAGGCTGATCTTGCTGACCAGAGACAGGCAGAAGACCGTCGAGCAACACTCAGTGGAAATCAGAATAGAGTTAAAGGTGGCCGTGTTCATTTAATACCAACATATCTGTATGTGCAACCATACATAGATGAGGAACATTCGGTATACATTGAGACGACAGAGACTGGAGCCTTTATTACTCCTATTTTACTACCAGACGTCAAGTTTAACATCACGAGAGCAACGATCCAACTCTTAAATCTAAAAGGATGTGTTTGCAGGTCTGCCTATAGATGATGAAAACTTGCACCTTGATAATTTCCTCAAGATCTTCAGTTTGTATACAAATGAAGAGGTGAATCGGGAAGCACTTAGACTGAGGTTGATTCCCTTCTCACTTACAGGAGAAACATCTTTATGGTTAGGGGAACTGCTACGACGCTCTATCACTATATGGAATGAGTTACTTAGGAAATTATTGGATAGGTTCTTTCGCCCATCCAAAATGTTGTAGCTTAAGGACGAGATTCATGGTTTCGGGAAGATATAGTGAGAATCTATCTATGAGGCATGGTTCAAGTTCATGAAGAAACTGAGTATGGTGCCCAACCAACGATTTTTAAGGATGAGATTATTGGAGATATTTGATCGAGCCTTGACTATCAACTCAAGAGCCATGGCAGGCACCATATCTACAGAAAATTTAATAAGATAACGCTAGGAGGTAGCTTCGTAGATGCTAGATCATATTTTACTCACTAACCAAGGATGACAAACTTGGGAAGCTGAGAGAAGATGTGGCATATATGCTATTAGTGCTTTCTGTGACTAGAGAGTAGTTGATGACACAGTAGCACAAGAGATTACATTGATAAAAACTGATCCAGTGGTACTAACAAAAAATCTTGCAGTAGTATCTTTTGATAAAGTAAATATAGTAGAAACACATGGGTTAACTTCAAATGTTTATGAGTTAGAATTAGAGGAGGAAGCGAATTATCTGAATCGTCAGATAATGGGTTTTCGAGCCTAAGGGAAATGAGAAAAAGGAAGAAATACTATGAAAGATACAAAGACGATAGTAGATAGAGAGATGGTGACTAGAGGAAGAAGGATGACAACAAATAAAAGAGAGATAGGTACATTCCACCTAATAGACGAGATGCAAAATCTAGTATGGAAGAGATGTTGGATAAGCTGGTATTGGGTAAAGAAAATCAAGAGATTAATCTTAAGGACATTAAGGCCGACATTTTAGGGTTGACCTATAAGGTCGAGTCATATACCACTGCTATCAAGAAGTTGGAGCACCAATTCGGGCAAATTTCAACAACTCTGAACCAGTGGTAGCCAGGTACCCTTTCGAGAAACATTTACAAAATCCAAAAAATTATGGTCATGTACTTGCTCTAACTACGAGGAGTGGTATCACTAATATGGATCACTCAGTACCTGCTACAGAAGATGCTGATGATGAGAAACCTTGTTGAGTCCTAAAAGGTAATAAATGATAAAGGTAAAGTTGTTCAAGACAAAGGTAAGGGTCTGGTTGTTCAACCAAAATTCAGACAAATTCTAAGACCAACCCCACCTTTTCCTCAGTGTCTAAAGCAAAAGAAAGAGGAAGGTATGTTCAAGCAATTTATTGAGATGCCGAAAGAATTGAGCTTGAACATACCTCTTCTTGAGGCATTGGAGCAGATGTCTAGATACACTAGGTACATGAAACAATTGGTCACAATGAAGAAAAGAGCAATAATTGAGGAAGTTGATGGTGTTAACAACTGTAGTGCAGTCACAACTAGGTCTTTGGCGCATAAAAATAGTGATCCTAGATCATTCACTATACTATGCACTATTGAGTCATCCCGATTTTCCAAATCCTTGTGTGACTTAGAATCCAACATTAATTTGATATCACTAGCTGCATTCAAGCAACTAGGCTTGAACCCTATGGAACCGACTTCAATGCGGTTGTTGATGTTTGGTAGAACTGTGAAGAAACCTGTGGGAATCTCATTTGATGTGATCTTGAAGGTGAAAACTTTATCTTTTCAACTTACTTTGTCATCCTTGACTGTGAGCTTGACATCAAAATTCCCATTATATTAGGAAGATTATTTATATCGATAAGTAGAGCTATGGTTGACATGAAGAAAGATGATCTAAAATTCAGAGTCAATGGTGAGGAGGTGCATCAACATCTGAAAGTCAAGGAAGCAACCAACCGGCTTGAGGGTAGTGTTAGTAATTGATTGTATTGATGAACCTGGAGGATACTCCTATGGTTATCTTGATAAATTATGAGTATTCAAAATAACCGCATTGTGCCGCAATGTTAAATCAAGTGTTAAATGGGAGGCAACCCATGGGCTTGTTGGTGAAGTCTGAGTAATCAACACAACTACATCATGCCGCGATGTTAAATCAAGCGCCTAGTAGGAGGCAACCCACAATATTTAGTGTTCACATTTTTGTTTTTTTGTTTTTGTAGGTTATTAGCTATTGTACTTACCCAAAATATGCTAAAAATTTCTACATTCATTGATTTCTAAGTAAGGGGACTGTGTGATCAACCCATCATGGTCTTAAGTCCCACACGGTAAGTTGAAAAGTTGAAACTTTGAGGATGAAAAAAGAAAAAGTATGGACTTTGGCATCTAATTTACTTTTGGGACCCCAAGCATAGGTTGAAGGACCATAAGTAGCTAGAAAAGTATCAAAATGACAAGTTCGAATTTCAAGAAAGTAGGCGAAAACTTTTTGGTCCGACATTTACACCCTGCACCTGCTAGCCACAGGTGGCACCTGTGCCCCATGGCTGGATGCAGGTGGCTGTGATGATAGGCGAATTTACACGCCTATAGCACTATATTTTTCCCATATTTTAGCCTAGTTTTGAGAACAAATTATATATTTCATGCACTTTTAGTCCTTTTTCCTGTAAGTGAGCTAACGAACATGATTAGCAAAGTTTCAGGTATAAATGATGCAGAATTCAGCATTTCATGGATAACTTGACGCCAAAGAAAGCTTCACGAAAGGAGAAAAGCCAATCTTGGACGCCAAGGACTAAAGATGGCGCATGGAAATTCTGTCCCGGGCTAAAACAACATTTCTGAAGACTTTGGGGACTAGCAGTAATTTATTAGGATTAGGATAATGATACATTAACCTAGTACAATTGGGTTAAGTATTTCATTAGCTTATTAGGATTAGGATAATGATACATTAACCTAGTACAATTGGGTTAAGTATTTCATTAGCTTAGTAGGATTTGGTTAAGCATTTCATTAGATTAGTAGGAATAGGATATGGGTATTATAAATACCCTATCTTGCTAGAGATTTTAAGACATCTTCTGACATTCAATTCTATTCTATTTTACTTCTAAGACATTCTAGTTCTAAACAATCATTCCTCCATTAATTCTATTTTTCTTCTGCTATTCATCTATTCTTAAATTCCACAACAAGAGAAACGTTACTTTGCTAAGGGATTCACGCCTAACGCCTACCACACCATTACAAACGTGAAATCTTTATTGTGGTATAACAACAATGTCAATTGTGATTTCCTTCGCACTCATGGGTAACTAAACTTCTCTGTTGGGGTTATGGAAGCCGAATGAGATACTATCTATTGCTGTGAGTTTGTGAGTTCGTGACACGTATGCTGCTTATATCATTATTCTCTTCATCTTAATCTAAATTCTTTGTGGTTGCAAACGCAAGAATACGCCAGTATAACATTTAACTTGTTCAAAAGAAAGGTTATCTGTCTGGAAAAGAGATAATGTCAAGGTAGTAGGGTCCCATCCCCTATTAAAAAGTTAGTGCCGTAACTGGATTAACCTCTTGGAGAATTCGTACCGTTAGACACGCTTTAAGCTCGAAAGAGTTAAAGTGAAATAATCCTCGAATAGGTCGAAAGACGCCTGGATTTACCATCGAATACAATTCTCTATAAGCACATGCATGTCTGAATTCCGCACACTTATAGCCAATAGAGACGTATAACTCAGAAGGTGGACATAACCCCAACTCCTCAATTCTCATTGTTTACATATTACAAAACATTCGTTCTTTTACTTTGCTATTTTCTGCTTTACTCTCTTATTTTGGTTACATTACTTTCACAATACAATTCCCCCCTTTTTACGAGACTTGCACTAAAAGTCTAGTAATCATTGCTTACTTGTTAACCAAGCTATTCCCTGAGGGATCGATACCCAACCCAGGTTGGGTTCTATATTTGCTAACGACCGCTTTACACTCCTACGAGAGCTGTAGATTGAGCGTTATCAAAAATTGGCGCCGCTGCCGGGGAATACAAGTGTTAATTAAGTTCGTAATAATTACTAGACCCTTTGGTCAAAGATTCTCGTACTTTTACTTTTAGTTTTTGTTTTTGTTTACTGCAGGTTTTTATTCAGTGCATGCCCCATACCCGAAGTTCTGGTCAACCGTTATTACCTATCAATCCTGAACCACAACGTATTCGCAGAATGGAGGCACAACACGCAATTGAAAGGATGGCTGCTCAACAGGAACAGGCGAGACTAGCTGCGCTAGCCGCCGCTCAAGTGCATCAACAGAATATTGATAACCCTAGGCGAGCAACAAATCCTGACGATGAAGATCTAGGTGATGACGAGCTACTAAACCCTAGGCATGCCGCTAAGATCGCAACACCTGCCAACAGAAGAGATCGTCAAGCTAGGTTTAGGCCTGAACGCCAAGCTATGCAGCCAGCTTTCGACGATGATGATGATGATCTTGATGGAGCCGGAGCCACAGGAGCCATTATTCCTCCACCATTGGCACCCGGATCCAAGTTCAACATCACGAGCACCATGATTCAATTATTGCAACTCAGTGGATTATTTGGTGGACTAGCAGGCGATGATCCGAATATGCATCTCATCAACTTTATTTCTACATGCAAGTCGTTTGACAATCCTGGAGTTGGTCAGAATGCAATTCGATTACGTCTATTTCCATTGTCTCTGTATGGGGAGGCAACCCTATGGTTGAATGGGCTGACTCCTGATTCTATTACAAATTGGAGGCAATTGAGAGACGTTTTCCTAGAAAGATTCTTTCCGCCATCCAAAAGAGCACAATTGAGAGATGAAATCAGCAACTTTCGTCAGCTTCCCACTGAAGCTCTTCATGAAACATGAGAGAGGTTCAAGACAAAGCTAGCGAGGTGCCCAAACCATCATATGACTAATGTTCACCTAATGGAGATATTATATAGAGCCCTGAATTCAATAACTAAACCAGTGGTGGATAATGCGGCTGGAGGATCCTTTATGGATCTCACCTTTGGTCAAGCAAGCAATATGCTAGATCGTATGACGAAACAAAGTAGAGCTTGGCATACCAGGGATTCTGAGGTAGCAAGCCCCACTTTATCTATAGGCATGACTGCAGACCAAAGGAGAAGAGAAGAAGAACGTGATCAAGATATGGCGCACATGAAAACACAAGTGGATCTTCTTACAAAGTATTTATTATCAGGGAAGACCGAAAAAGTGAAAACTATTGCGTCAAAAGGAAGAGACGAATCTGATTCGGAAGAGGAAGCCAACTACTTGAACAATCAGGGGGGTTTCCGAGGTAATACCCAAGGAAACCAAGGTCGGAACTATTATGATAAATATGGAAACAAGGACCAAGGTAGTTGGAAGAACAAGAATGACAGTAGTGGTTTGTATGTTCCCCCTGGAAGACGTGACGCCACCACATCTAGTTCTGGAAGTATGGAAGACATGATGGCTAAACTACTGAAAGGAGTGGAAGCAACGAGCGCAGGAGTAACGGAGGTAATAAATGATTTGTCCTCTATGAAGCAATTAGTTGATTCTCATTGAACTTCAATCAAGCAAATAGAGCAGCAATTGAGCCAACTTTCAGCAGCACTCAATCAAAGAAAGGCTGGTACTTTACCTAGCGATACTGTGCAAAACCCAAGGAATGATGGGTCATGCATGGCCATCACTACCCGAAGTGGTAAGGTGCTGGAAACTTCAGAAAAAGGAAAGCAAGTGGTTGACGAAGAAGCGGAAATTGATGATAAGGCGAAAGGGGAAGATGCCGCAGCAGCCGATCCTAACGTCCTTAACGTCACTCCTCACGACGTGCAGCCTGGAAAAGCTGAAAAACGGAAGCAAGAGGAGAAGAAAGCCGTGGAGAGAACAATTCCATACCCACCACCACCTTTTCCCCAAAGATTGAAGAAGGTGGCGGATGATACAAAGTTCAGCAAATTCATGACTATGTTAAAGCAGCTGACCATTAATGTTCCATTGGTGGAAGAACTTGAAAAAATGCCTGGGTATGCGAAATTTATGAAGGATATTTTGACAAAGAAGCGGGCAGTAAGCTATGAGCCGGCAGATAATATTCATCATTGCAGTGCAATTGCCACAAGGTCCTTAGTACAGAAGAAGGCAGCCCCTGGTGCTTTCACTATTCCTTACATGGTTGGATCTATGAATTTTGCTAAGGCATTGTGCGATTTGGGAGCTAGCATCAATTTGATGCCACTATCCGTCTACAGAAAGTTGGGGTTGGGCGACCCTACTCCAACCAATATGTGGCTCGTGATGGCAGATAGGTCGGTAAAACGACCTGTGGGTATCTTGAATGATGTGTTGGTGAAAGTGTCTACCTTCATTTTTCCTGCAGACTTTGTGATTTTGGATTGCGAGGTGGATTCTGAAGTTCCCATAATCTTGGGACGTCCTTTCCTTGCAACAGGAAGTGTGCTTATTGACATGAGAGCTAATGAGCTTTTATTTCGGTTGAATGACGAAGTGGTCCGCTTTGATATATGCAAAGCAATGAAGCAGCCCAGCGATATGAATGTGTTCTCTGTAGCTGATGTTCATCATAAGGATAAGAAAGCATTATCTGTAGAGAAACAGCTTACTGTTGAGCCATTGTATGCTGCGCCACTGAATGTTGAGCATGAGGACGATGAAGATTATGAAGAACTTATGGGTGCTCTAACAGAAATAGAGTCCTATTCCCATACTCCTAAGCAACCGAACCGTGATCTTAAGAATCAACCGTCACCAACAGCGAAGACTTCCCTTGAAGAGCCACCAATGCTAGAATCGAAAGAGCTCCCCGATTATCTAAGGTATGTGTTCTTGGAAAGTATAATTATACTTCCGGTGAGTGCGGATGATTTAAGTAAACAGCACGTAGAGGCTCTCATCTCTGCTCTGAAGAGGTACAAGAGAGCCATTGGGTGGTTCATTGATGATATCATTGGGATCCTTCTTGGGGTATGTACGCACAAGATTCATCTCGAAGGATATTGCATGCCCACAAGTAAGCCTCATTGTCGTCTGAATCCATTCAGAAAACGATCCACCATCTATCTCGACGAAGTCTAAGTACTCGAGGTAACTATGTCGTGCCGCAACAATAAATCAAGCGCTAGATGGGAGGCAACCCATCGTTTATCGTTTTTCGTTTTTCTTTTATTTTATTACGTATTTGATTTTGATAAATAAAAAAATCCAAAAATAAGAGTCGTTCCACGACCAAAACTAAGGCGCTTGGTGGGAGGCAACCCATCGTACTAATCATTTTTATTGGTTTTGAGCAAATGTAGGTGCAATAGGTATTCAACGAGGAGATCGGTTTCAAATTTTGATTTGGATGTATTGCATGGTAAAGGTGGTAAGTTAGGCATGAAGATGCAAAAGGCTATGGATTGAGCATTGCTCATGAAAATATAGGCATCGAGCAAGGCTAGGCCTAGGTAAAACTAGGCCACGAACAAGGCAAGGCCTATACTATGGCCCAAGGTCTCGGAATCTAGTGTGCCATAGCATAGGCGCCGCCCATGCTCAAGTATGCCATAGCATAGGCGACGCCTATGCTAAAGCATTTTGTCTCTGAATCTTAAATGAAAAGTAAAAGGCGCCGACTATGCTCACCAAATGCTATGGCATAGGCGCCGCCTATTCTAGACAATGCTTTGCAAAAGGCGCCGCCTATGCCAAGCATAGGCAAAGCTAAAGGCGCCGCCTATGGTCACTTTATGTCTCCAAATCCGATTTTAAATGGGTCAAAACCCGACCCAATATTTTTCTATAAATAGGAGACTTAGTCTTGAGGCACAAACACATTGAAAACCTAACATAGGCGCCGCACATAGCATCCAAATCTTCTCAAAACTTTTCTTTTTGCTCTTCCACTTCACAAGAACATCTCCAAAGGCTTCAATCACGTAAGTACTCTTGTGTTCTTCATCTATTTTTCGTAAGTACTACATTACTATGTCTATTATGAATTGCTAAATCTTGAAGAAGTATTGAAGATTTGAATTGTTGATACAAAACCAAGTGAGTGAACATGTACGTTAGGATACTCTTAACTTGTTTCCGACTTGAATTTGATTTTGATGCATTGTTATACTACTTGCGGAATTTCTATAGTCATGAACATTGAATAATCTTGTCACTAGAATGCTTACATGTTAGAATGTCCCGTTCATCGGAATAAGACTTTTAGTTGCCTACCGACATAGGAGGTTGTGATTATTGATAGAAACAATACCATGATGTAATCCCTATGTAGCAGTCTTGATATATCTAACATGAAAATATTGCAAAGGTTGCAAGAAGTGATACATCTCTAATTTTTTTGTTGGAATATAGCTCCTACAACGTATGTCGATGAAGTCTAAGTAATCGACCACTTTCACTTCACTAATTCGTATCAACAAACTAAGTGTGGGGTGGTACCCCTACTGCTTATGTATAGATTGTATCCATTGAGATTGTGCTAACGTGAACTCTATTTCAAGTCTCAGGTACAATGGCACCCAAAGAGAGACAAG
Source organism: Capsicum pubescens (assembly GCA_030864215.1). Taxonomy (NCBI): domain Eukaryota; kingdom Viridiplantae; phylum Streptophyta; class Magnoliopsida; order Solanales; family Solanaceae; genus Capsicum; species Capsicum pubescens. The sequence continues at coordinate 234,839,038 of CM061544.1, read as the reverse complement.
GCAAGGAGAAGTCTACCACTTCCCAAAAGGGCAAGAAAAGAGGCCGCAAGGAGCAAGGAGAATCATCCTCAATGCAATTACCACGCCGTATGTTTGGACTAAAATGGGTTCTTGAGGAGGAAGCCAAGGAATGGTATAGGAACAACAAGGAAAGAAAATATGTTCATGTCGACTTGATAAACAAGGAAAGCCTAGCGAAGAAGGAGCCGCGCATGTTGGCGAAGATCATGGCATTAAATCTGGATTTCATCTCCCGCGACATGGGAGAATGTAATCTTGATTTGAAAAGAGAATTTTATGCCAACTGGTCGCCGAAAACCACAGGCAGCGAAGTCAAGATTCGGGGCCAAGTTTTACAACTCAATACGGATTTGATCAACTCCTTTCTTGGCTTGCCTTCAGTCGATCCAGCACCATTCAAAGAGCTGTACAGCAGACCTCCTTATAGAGCAATTCGGCACACACTTTGTGGAAGTAGATCCATGGCACGCTGGAGTAGAAACAAGGACACTGTTCGACACAACACTTTCCCATATGCTTCTTTGAATAGGGAAGCAAGGATATGGTTGCGCATGGTCAACTCTTGCCTCATTCCAGGGACGCAATACACAAAAATAACAAGAGATAGAGTGTTCTTGGTATACGCATTGATGACGAATGTCCCTATCAACATTGGGGTAATCATCCGATCTACAATGCGGAATGCTAGGCTACACAAGCGGTCCCATTTCAGCTTTGGCAATCTGTTGACTGCAATCTTGAGGAAGGAAGACATCGAAGAGAAACCAGCTGATCATAAACTCCCACACAATCCGAAGAAGGTTGACCTCACAAAGGTCAAAGATGCTGAATCAACACATGGCATCAACCTTACTACGGCAGAGAGACATGCTCGGGATGAGAGTTTCTCCCGCCATATGTACGGCATGATGAGGTTTACAATGATGAGCGGAGGTCGTGTTCCAACTGCTGCAGAGCTCCAACAGCTGGACTATGACTACCCAATGAATGAGCATGCGAAGGCCATGTGTGGAGTAGGGGTATACTTTGAGGAAACTCTTGATGACGATGTGCCAACCGATGATGATCGCAGAATGCCAAACTCTGACATGGAGGAGAACTATGATGGCGACGACTCTGATGATGATTCCGACGAAAGGGGTATGACCCCCGACATTGAGGAGGAGTCCGACTGACCAGGTTCTTCTTATTTATTTTCCACTGAGGACAGTGTGTCCCGTCTAAGTGTGGGGTGCTGGTATTTGCATGCTATACTTCTCCATCCACATTTGCATTTATTTATGTTTGTTTGTAGTTAATTGTTTTTTTTTAGCTTAGCTTCGCATGAAATTATTCTAATAGGCAGCATGAGATTATGACAGGAGTTTGTGCTAAAATCATGACTATTGAGACATTTAGGCTCTAATTGTGACTCACTATGTGATATTGTTTGGTTTAATTCCTTCATCTGTTGGGACAAGAGTCTATACTACTCTCAATAAAGTTGACCATGTGCCTTGTGTGTGTGAGCTAATAGTATATTCTGTGCTTGTGGCTGATGCTAGAACTTGCCTGGTATGTATGTAAAGCGAAAATAAGGAGTGTAAGTTTAGGAGATGATTTAGGCATTTCTTTGGCAACCTATATTTGTTTACCTTCATTTTTACCTACCCATGGACATTATCCTAGTTAACCCTTTTGAGCCTTTAGCCTATTTTCTTTGACAACCTCATATGTAAGCCTAATCCATTTTTTTCAAGACCATAATTTGATCCAAATTCCTAAGTGCTTTAAAGTGTAAAGTCATGTGACAAAATAAGAGGAAATTGGGTGAGTATGATGCTTTAGAATGCATTGGTGCTTGAAATTGCTATGAAAAAGAAGTGCTATCATAAGAGGTATGTTATGAAAAGAAAAAGGAAGAAAAAAATGAAAAGTTAGTCATGTTTAAAATCGAAAAACAAAAGAGGAGAAAAAGGGTGGTAGAATAAATGAAAGAAAGGTTGTTAGAAAGAAAAGTGTTAATGACACAATGTGATGTATTAAAGCGCTTAGGAACATAGTCACTATTTCTGGCCAAAATAGTCCTACCCGTCCCTTAGCCTACATTACAACCATCAAAAGACCTATTTGATTCTAAGCTTAGCATTCTGACATTTAGTGGAGCATTACACTAAGGGCAAGCCTATGGTCATCAGTTGCTACATATGAATTCTTTGTGAGAGTGAGAGAAAGGATATTTTGATACCCATGTTTGAAAAATATGCTATACTTGTGAGTGATTATGGGTAATATATTGTGAGACACACATGGTTGATGAGTTTTGGGTAGTCGTGTATGATTCTTTGTGCCTTAACCTTTGAATATGAGTTGACCACCATCACGAGTCTATGCTAGAGGTTAAACTGTTTCTACTAATGATCGAAAAACTACTCTTTGTTGATAATTGTTGTGCTTGTCTTGACGAATATTTTGTGTTGTTGCTGTGAAACCCTAAGTTGATGTTTAGAGGGACATGATATTTTATTCGAGGACGAACAAAGATTCAAGTGTGGGGTGTTGATGATAGGCGAATTTACACGCCTATAGCACTATATTTTGCCCATATTTTAGCCTAGTTTTGAGAACAAATTATATATTTCATGCACTTTTAGTCCTTTTTCCTGTAAGTGAGCTAACGAACATGATTAGCAAAGTTTCAGGTATAAATGATGCAGAATTCAGCATTTCATGGATAACTTGACGCCAAAGAAAGCTTCATGAAAGGAGAAAAGCCAATCTTGGACGCCAAGGACTAAAGATGGCGCATGGAAATTCTGTCCCGGGCTAAAACAATATTTCTGAAGACTTTGGGGACTAGCAGTAATTTATTAGGATTAGGATAATGATACATTAACCTAGTACAATTGGGTTAAGTATTTCATTAGCTTATTAGGATTAGGATAATGATACATTAACCTAGTACAATTGGGTTAAATATTTCATTAGCTTAGTAGGATTTGGTTAAGCATTTCATTAGCTTAGTAGGAATAGGATATGGGTATTATAAATACCCTATCTTGCTAGAGATTTTAAGACATCTTCTGACATTCAATTCTATTCTATTCTACTTCTAAGACATTCTAGTTCTAAACAATCATTCCTCCATTAATTCTATTTTTCTTCTGTTATTCATCTATTCTTAAATTCCACAACAAGAGAAACGTTACTTTGCTAAGGGATTCACGCCTAACGCCTACCACACCATTACAAACGTGAAATCTTTATTGTGGTATAACAACAATGTCAATTGTGATTTCCTTCGCACTCATGGCTAACTAAACTTCTCTGTTGGGGTTATGGAAGCCGAATGAGATACTATCTATTGCTGTGAGTTTGTGAGTTCGTGACACGTATGCTGCTTATATCATTATTCTCTTCATCTTAATATAAATTCTTTGTGGTTGCAAACGCAAGAATACGCCAGTATAACATTTAACTTGTTCGAAAGAAAGGTTATTTGTCTGGAAAAGAGATAATGTCAAGGTAGTAGGGTCCCATCCCCTATTAAAAAGTTAGTGCCGTAACTGGATTAACCTCTTGGAGAATTCATACCGTTAGACACGCTTTAAGCTCGAAAGAGTTAAAGTGAAATAATCCTCGAATAGGTCGAAAGACGCCTGGATTTACCATCGAATACAATTCTCTATAAGCACATGCATGTCTGAATTCCGCACATTTATAGCCAATAGAGACGTATAACTCAGAAGGTGGACATAACCCCAACTCCTCAATTCTCATTGTTTACATATTACAAAACATTCGTTCTTTTGCTTTGCTATTTTCTGCTTTACTCTCTTATTTTGGTTACATTACTTTCACAATACAATTCCCCCCTTTTTACGAGACTTGCACTAAAAGTCTAGTAATCGTTGCTTACTTGTTGACCAAGCTATTCCCTGAGGGATCGATACCCAACCCAAGTTGGGTTCTATATTTGCTAACGACCGCTTTACACTCCTAGGAGAGCTGTAGATTGAGCGTTATCAGGCTGGCGCAGGTCACTGCCGTGGCTAGGTCAAAAAGTGAGCCCAATTTTAATTTAAAATTTCGAGACACGAACATATATATATATATATGACCTAAAATAGCCCCCACCTATATTTAAACAACTTTAACCTAATAAAAGAGGAAACTTTCTCAGCTCCTAATGGTTATGTATTGATTTATTTATTGTTTAAATAAGTTGATATGTTTATTCTATTGCAAAATAGATTAAATCTATATGCTTGAATGTAGGATCCTTGAAGTAGTCTAAAATCTTAATATAGGGCCTTAGTTTGAAGTAAAATCTAAAGTTAGGCCCAACTTGAAGTTGAAGTTGAATGAATAGAGTAATACCACTAGTTAGCATTCTTGTTTGTGTTGAAAGTTATGATTTATGATAGATATGTGCACATTGGACTTTTGTGCAATGCTTCAACTTATGATAGATATATGCTTCAACTTTTGCTATCCCTCATTTTATTGGATACTAACAACTAGTTTTTTGGTACATATGGCACCTAAAGTTGTAAAGAAGAAGAAGGTTGATATGTCGAGGAGACGAGCAGAGTCTCTCGAGGCTAGTGTCTTGGTGGAGGACTACCCGAGGCAACAATGTAGAGATAATTTAGTAGGGGTGACATGCAGACTTACTAGAGGGTAGATACATCAGGCTGCTCAGACAGTTGCAGCCCATCCACAGATGAAGTTAGTATAGATGTCACCCCTACACACTCCTCTACCTGATGATGATGATGATGATGAGAAGACATATTTTGATTCTACTCTATAGGTTTCAGCCCAAGATCCCCAGTTTGAGAAGAGGTCCCAGGATTCATCCGAGGAGGCAGAGCAGGAGGAATCATCAACGGTTCCCTGGTCTAATAAGGGTACCGCTACTCATGCACAACAATCAGAGGTACCGAGTCTGAGAAGGGTTCATAAAAGCCTTCTCATGATGTATCAGAATAACAGGGGTAGGGTCCTGTACCCACACTTGGCTCAGATGCACCTCCCAAAGAGGGAAATCCGAGGTGGTTTGTGGAAGGGATGCAAGAGATATTTGATATCGATAGTCATATTTAGGAGGCAGGCAATTCTATGAAGGTTATTTATGAGGAACACTATATTGATCTATCTGGGCTGAGTTGAGTACCAAAGTTACGGGTGACATTTGATCGATATTAGTAAGAGTGGATGACTAGACCACTCGGTTCTTACATCCCAACTATGGTACGAGAATTTTATGCATCCTATCGAGCTATAGTAGTTCTTCATATGCGTAGAGAACCAAGCTTGGTGAGATTTCTGAGGAAACCACAACTTGATCATACACTGGTTAAAGGGGTTAGAGTTGATATTTCAGTAGAGACTATCAGTAGAGTTATATTCAGCCCAGATTACTTTACTCCTATATCTACAGCTGAGTGTGACCACAGGATGAGGGTCACACATGATGGACATATCATGCGGGAGGCTGAGCACTAACAAGAGAGGGTTATAATTTCTAGGATGATATTCTGTTATATTTCACCTTTGGGTGATGCAACCCTATGGATTGAGGTGCATGGTATGATCAAGAAGGTCCTATTGACATTTGAGGCCATATTTTGGTGGTTGCTGATCAGATTCCAATGGATGCCTACTGATTTGGATAATATGTTGACTTTGGAGGGTGCAACACTGGTTGCTAGTATGATGGCCAGATTTTATGTCAATTTTGCTACCATTCTCCAATATTAGTAATATGACATAGCATTTGGGGAGTTGAAAAATCTACCAGTCCCTTGCATGATTCAGAGATTGTGTGATGAGGCCGGTGTACCTAAGATACTGGGAGTAGATGAGAAGGTACTTGCTATATAGACTACATAGACAAAGACTATGAAGGGTCTAGCAACCCCAGACTTTCCCAAGAGATCTGTAGAGCCTACAAAAGTACCTAAGGCCCAGACCAAGGGCCCAGCAGTATGCACAGAGCCTGATAATACACATGGAGGCAATATGGATATAGGAGAGCAGAGAGAGGCTTCAAATTTGATTACACGAGGTAAGGGTATACCAATTACTTCATCCCCAAATTCAACCACAGATATGATTGGTGAATCTTCAGAGCCTACTCGGCCATCCACTACGGCTCTTGCTATAGGTATGATTACTATAACTAGTGAGATTTTGCAGAGTTTAGTAGATACACACGATGGTTGTTTTTAAGTTTGCTTAGGGGATCCCTTGTACCCCACAAGGATTTCAACTAGACCAACCATGACCACAAAGACCTTACCATTTAACCATTCCAAACCATTTAAACCATTTAGGGTTCCACACCAAGTTATACCATGAATAGTTCAATAAAAGTTCAACAATTTATCCAACAACATTCTCATACACATTTTATCAAACAATTTGGGGGCATAGTGTTTCCAAAGACAAAACCAGGTACCAATTAACCATTCCCATCCAACCAAATATTCTAACCATAAGTAAAAGTCATGGGAAGACCATAACCAACCATTGTAACCAAAACCCCCAACTTTATTTCAAAACCCAAAACATACAACACTTATGCCATGAAAACAATTCATAAAACACACCTTTAGTTGGAACTAAAAATGAGGGAGGAGTAACATGCCTTAGATTACAAAGATGACGGGGAGAATTCATCCTTGTAAGTTCCAAATTGACCACCTTGAATAAAACCCTAGCCTTCCTTAACCCAAGAGCCTCGAGAGAATTTGAGAGTGTTTAAGTGAGTTTGATTGATTACAAATAGGTTAATGAAGCCCCAAAAGGTGCTTTATGTCATTGGGTCATAATAGGTTAAGAGGGGAAATGTCAAAATTACCCCCAACTTAAACTGCTTAAAATTCCAACTGGATGGTACGACTACCCCACCCCAATCATACCCTAGGGTATGAATGGTTCTTTTATCTCATACCCTAGGCCTCCCCTTGGACCCCAACATTTTTCAACATATGACCACCCATGCCAAACCGTACCCAACCATACAATTAGTACAATGAAATCGTACCCCTTGCAAAATAGAATCACCCAGACTAAACTTAGGGAAACATATGATTGGCACCTTACCATTATGAACCTAACATACATCTTGTATGTTTAATCTATATCGTGGACAGATACCAACCAACCCACATTGGTTACCATACAACCAAGACAAAACAAACCGTACCCCATCATACGAGAAGTACACTAAGCTGTATGATGTCCAGAAGCAAAAAACTAAGAAATTTTCCAAAGGTCAAAACCCAGGGTGTTTTAGTCTCTCCCACAAGGATCACTCATCCCCAAATGACAAACAAGGTAGTACAAGAACTAATTACACCCCAACATAACCATTCCAACCTTTATCTAAGTTAGAAAACACAGATGCAAGGAAATCAAACTTTCTTTAACCAAGTTAGAAAACAAAGATGTGATCAAGAACACATACCTTCCGCACGAATATCAGGAGAAGAAAATAAATACAGATACTTGGACTTTATGTCCTCTTCTGCTTCCCAAGTAGCTTATTACACCTTGTAGTTTCACTATAGAACCTTTATCGAAGCTACATCCTTGGTATGCAACCGACGAATTTGCAAATCCAGTATCTCAATTGGGATATCTTCATAAGAAAGAGAATCAGAGATACCCAATCTTTCCAAAAGAACAAAAGATGAAGGATCGCCTATACACTTTCTCAATATAGAGACATGTAATACCGAATGAATAGATCTCAAACTAGAAGGCAACTCCAATTCATATGTAATATTACCAACCTTCCTCAGAACCACATAAGGACAAACATATCGGAGACTGAGCTTCCCATTTTTCCCAAATCGCATTACTCTTTTCATGGGAGACACCTTTAGGAACACCCTATCCCTAAGCACAAACTTAAAGTCCATATACCTTACATCTCCATAAGACTTTTAGCGACATTTGGTAGCCTTAAACCTATCCCAAAATACCTTTACTTTCTCCATATCCTTATAAACTAAATACGGGCCAAATATATACTCCTCACTAAGCTTAAATGAACTAATAGGAGATATAGACCTCCTACCATTCAATGCCTCAAAAAGGGCCATCCCAATACTAGAAAAACTACTATTGTTGTAAGAAAACCCTATAAGAGGTAGATGCTCAACCCAATTACTACCATAATCAATCACACATGCATGAAGCATATCTTCTAATGTATAAATAGTTCTTTCTACTTTCCCATCCATCAGCAGGTGAAAAGCAGTACTCAGACTAACCTTAGTACCTAACCCCTTCTTAAACAACCGCAAAAGTGAGATGAAAAATGCATACCATGATTAGAGAATCAAAATAGGTACCCCATGAAGATTCATAATCTCATGAAGATTCAACCTTGTATAATCCTCAACAGAAAAGTTAGTCCTCACTGGTAAGAAGTGAGCAACCTTTTTCATCCTATCCATAATAACTCAAACAAAAAAAATTAGTTCCAAGACTAAGAAATATCAGTAGCAAAATCCATATTGATCACTTCCCATTTCCATTCAGGCAATTCAATTTCGTGATACAATACTCCAAGCCTCATGTGCTCAACTTTCACTTGTTGACACACTAAATATTTGGCCAGAAAATTAGCCACATCCTTCTTCATACCATTCCACAAATACATCTCCTTGAGATCATGATATATTTTTGTCAAACTAGGATGAACAACGTAGGAAATTTATACACCTCATCCACTATCATTTCTCGTAAACCATCGATGTAAGGAACACATAACTTTCATTGGTACCTCAAGGTACCATCACCACTAATCTCAAATTCCATCATATTTTTACTACCTATATCACACTTGATTTTCATCAAGACTGGGTCTATCATTTGATTCTCCTTGATATCTGCACCAAGAGATGACCAAACCATTTCCTATCCAAACATATCACTATTCTCGTAGTCCAAAAGACGATCTCCAGGATTAGCCAAGAGGTGAATATCCTTTAAAAAATCTTGCCTCTCTTTGTCGACATGAACTAAACTCCCCATGAAAATATGCTAAGAGAATCACCAATAACATTAGCCTTTCCTAAATGATAGTAAAGACTAATATCATAGTACTTGAGAAGCTCAAGCTATCTCTTCTACCTAAGGTTAAGCTCTTTCTAAGTTAAAATATACTGCAGACTCTTATGATCTGAGAAGATGTCCATATGCACTCCATACAAATAGTGATGCAAATTTTTCAATGAAAACACCACAACTAACAATTCTAAATTATGAGTTGGATAATTCCTCTCATAAACCTTCAACTGCCTAGAAACATAGGTCCTGCATTAAAATGCATCCAAGTCCCACCGATGTCCAAGGTGATATGGGATTGTGTTATTTCTATATTTTTAAAGTGTGTGTGCTTAGATAGTTCCCTTGAGTTGATAAGTATGAATAAGTATAGGAATGTAGTATGTGATGTTCTTACCGAGTAAGTTATGTGTTGTAGGTTGTTGATGATGGGTATTTTGATATAATGGTAATTCTCATAGTCTAGGGAAAAATATAAGTCAGAGGTATGATATTAATAGGATATAAAGGAAGTTAGTATGGTTTATTAAGAGTTTGGGAATATCCATGTTAAGTGTTAGAATGTAAGTTGGAATCTTTGATAATTGATCTAAAAGAAAGAATAGTTGAAATTCTAGATGACATGAAATCATGGTATGGTGATATTTCTAAAAAATTTAAGTTAGTAAGTGTTTAAGTTGTTACATGATGACTAGTGGTGCTTTAGAAAGTTAAGAGTTGTATCTCAGAAGAAAGTATTAGCAGTATGCTTTCTACTTTCTTGTGTAGTCTTTTAGGGTGAATTTATTATTTTGTGTATTGTTATATCTCAAATCCTAGAATAAAGTAGTTTCAGTTCAGTTTAGAGTTTATTAAAGTGGTCCATAGATGTATAATGATGGCTTAAAGCTAAGGGTGGATGACAGAACAAGGAATAAAGTTAGGGTGTCAGATTCTAGTAGTGATGCTGGTGATTATAGAACATGGGTGGGGGGAGAGAAATTCCCGAACAATTCTTATGTCAACACAAATTATGTACTTCAGTCATCATGATATCTACTCATCCATTACAAGTCAGACCTATGATTATAGATCATATTTATGCATTTTCCATAGAATCATGTATGCTTCCTATTCCTAGTATGAGGAGTTCTAGTTCACTCTACAGTACGGATCATATTCCATGAATTTATGAACTCCAAACTTAGATCATGCAGCTCATGACTTATGTACTCATGCTTTACAGTATGCTCAGTTCCCATAACTCATGGTGCACCCTTAATGACCAGTGAAATTTAGATTGTGTCATGTATATCCTCATATTAGATCTCTTAGATGAATTCATGATGTTCATATTCTAATTTTCAAGCCTCAGTTAAGTGTCAAAGTTATGTATAAAATTCTTTCATGACTTAGGAATTCATGTTCTAACCTTTCAGTGACCTCTCCTTATAAAATAGTAGTGGTGATGAGGAATTAATTAGATGGGAGAGAATAAATATTTCACGTTAGGGAAAGATTGATGTATGCTTGTTTTATCTAAGGCTATAAGTATGAAGAAATATTGAGAAAAGGCTATTGGTATTAGATGAGAATTCCATGTGTGTCTTCTTTGGAATAGTACAGGAAAGTTGTTATTAATAGAGGTATAGAGAATATGAGTAAGATTTTTCTATGGGTGTTTGCCTAAAAGTCATATGTGGTTATAACGATAGGCTTGAATGTCATGTTTGTATATAAGTGGATGGGTGCATTGTGCGCTTGTGAATTCCTAGTGAGAGGTTTAATTTAGTTATTGAAGTCGTAAGAAAAAATATTCTTGAGATGAGAGTTGTGAAAATGCATGGGGTATTGAATTCGTGGTTTAGACTAGTATTATGGAGTTATGTGCAGTACCTTGTGATTTTGAGTTAGGCTTGAACATGGTGAGAGTATGTAGATCAACTCAGACTTTGGCTGTAATATTTATATGTACCCATGCGAGTATTTAAGTAGTGAGGCTAAGCTTGAATTAGGCAGTTGCATTTCCTAAGGCCTAGTAATTCTGTCCCAGCTTATATTTCATAGGCCTATATTCCATGATATAGAGTTGTAGACATGATGAAATTCGTTATTGTAACACCCGAGTCTGTACCCCAGACACTACACGATGCTCATAATCCTGAAGGACCACAAGCTAACCCATGACTGGTACCTGTTGGAATAACTGAATAATAATATGGTATGATGCAGAATAATGGTTGAAATACCATAAGGTTCAAATAACTAAAATAAATCTGAAATAAGGTATCTCAATACCAAAACTAAACAACTGTCTTAACATCTAGTCTGAAAATCCTCTAACAGAATTGTCTGAACTATGGAGTTGATGGGACAATACCCCAAATGACTCCATCTACTGAAATACTGAATGTAATGTGATAATGAAATAAAAGAATATCCTCAAATGATGAGGACTCACTACTAGTCTACTGCTGCTGGTTGAATCTGAATCTATCTACGCGTGATCGGGAACCTAAGCATCCGAACCTATGGTATAAAATACCATAGCTCAAGAGAAAAGTATGTGTCAGCACGTGTGAATGTAGTGGTACGCAAAGTGAGGTAGGCTGAATGCAAGGGTTCACATACATGAACTATCACTAACTAAATAACATGAACGTGGCTGAGTAAGAAACACATGCATGAATACAGGTGCTGTAACTGAAGTTATAATAATACAGGATACTAAGTTTACTTGTATCATGGATTATTGATAACTGATATACTGTTACTGAATGACTTTTCCAGATATTTCTTATTCTGATAGAACTAGCTGAGTTCTGAACTGAGCTGAGTGACTGTATCTAACAGTCCTAAAATCTATAGAACTATCTGAGTTCCTTATTGATTACTAAGACTGAGACTGTATGAGGTAATAATCTAAACGATATGCCCCTTTTTAACTTATTTGGGGTCTAACCTATAACCCCAATTGGAAGGGTGTCAATATTGTGCCACGGGTAAGGATAAGTTGAGAGTTGCCCTCATATGTTAGGTATTATAATGAGAATGGTGGGACCCTCAACTTACAGGTTAAACCACCTCATTAACCATCACCTGGAAGGTTTGATGTCTCAACCTACGTTGGCTACGTAGTTCTGGAACACAAAGACTGCTTCTAAAGGTCACACCCTCTACTGGTAGGTGAGCCCTCATCCCTGGGTTAACTGGGTGTTGAATCCTACTCCCAACTAAATAGACACTAAGCTGAGTATACTGTACTGATATGGGCTGAGTTTATTGAGTTCCGTTGACTGATAGAACACTACTGAACTCTGTTAACTGTCTGAGTTTACTAAGGTCTGAACTAAATACTAATGAGTTTTTCCTGAGTTCTGAGACTGGCTGAGAGTACTACTGATGTTGACATGACTGAGATGGATTTTGGAACTGACACTGGCTCTAGGCACACAACTAATTTGTTGGGTATTAAATACCCCTAGGACTCGATAGCATGAAAATAATAAGACATAACAATTCTTAAATACTTGACAATAGTCAACAACTCAAAATATACTTTATGAGAAGTTTCATCAAACACTTGAAAGTCGTGAGCATGCATATAAATAGGAATGCATGCTGACATGTCATAATTTCATTAAACTAATATCGTGAACATCTCATAAAACACTTACAAGGCATAGCTTTATACTTGGGTATGAACAACAATGCTAACACATCATGACTACCATATTAATTCATAATTCAGGGGTTTCTACATAAGAGAATCAAAGTTCAATTTACATGCCACCATAATATCAAGAAATACATTAAAGATTTAAACTTGAAATACATACCACAACATCAACATGATTACATCCAAACTCATAACATGACATCATAATTTTATATTTTTAAAAGAAGTTTCTTGAACTCTAAGGGTGGAAGGGACCCTTGGATAAGCACTTTACATACCTTATTTCTTGAATTTGGAAAGATTGATGGTGAAATCTTTTGAATTTGATTCTTGGATTGATAGCCCTAGGTTTTTGTTCTTGATGATTTTATGAATAATGATTGCATTATGACTCTAAAGGGGATACATTTTGTGTTTTGGGGGTTGAAGGGCGTGGGGAAAAGACCCAATTACCCCTTGAGATGTGGTTTTTAAATTATTTAAAACTGGGTTACCGATGCGTAGGTCGACGCGGTGCATCGATGCCATCGATGCAATATCCAACACGTTGTGCCAAGTTAGCATCGACTCACTGGAATTTGATGCTGGTAGCTAGGAAAAATATTAACCAACACAATAGTTGATGCGACGCGCCAAGATCGCATTGGCTCACTAATTTGGGATTCCAAACGAGCTTCAAACGAAGTCCAAAAAATCTAAAACTTGCCCGGGTTCACCTATTGACCTTTCTAATCATGAATTAACTCAAATATAGACATTTAAAGGACATTAAGGTCACAAAGTAAGAACGCCAACTTATGAAGGCTAAATATATCTAAGTCATAATACTTAGATAATATTCTAAGTCTTGGACCCTTTGACAAACTTATAGGACTGAATTAAGCTAGAAATTATACAGGGTCTTACAATATCCCCCTCTTTGGAACATTCATCCTCGAATGGGATGGACTGAGCTGAGAGTACTAGTAGGTTGAATCTACTTACTGGACATGGACGTTTGGTACATGACTATAGGACTGATATTATTGATATACTGAATTTCCACACTATACATGCATATCTATTGCATGAGTACATAACTGAGCTGATTCATGAGTACATGACTGGGATTTCTGATAAGCTGAGTTTCTCATGTTGAACATGCATATCTGATACATGGATACATGACTGAACTGACTCATGAACATATTATTGTACATGCAATGATATTTGATACCAAGTTTGTAACTGAAATCATAACATGAAACTAAATATGCTTAGGGAAAACTATTACCTTGGGCTAAGTCTGAGTTTATGGAGAAGGGGAGAGGATACTTGGTTTACACGTCTGCCTCTTCTTCCTAAGTAGCTCCCTCAACATACTAATGCCACCAAAGAACTTTGACAAAAGGGACTTCTTCATTCCTCAATCTACCAGTCTGATAGTCAAGGATTTCAACTGGAATCTCTTTGAAAGAGAGGTTGTTCTGAACATCTATTCCCTATATAGGGACTACAACCACTGGGTCACCTATTAACTTCTTTAGCAATGATACATGAAACACTAGATGGACTGAATCTAGATCTGAAGGCAAATCAAGATCATAAGCTACCTTGCCGAAATGACTGAGAACATTTAAGGTACCGGCATATCGGGGACTGAGCTTTTCCTTCTTGTCTAACCTATTCACTCCCTTCATGGGAGAGATTTTCAAATACACATAATTTCTAATCTCAAACTCGAGATCCTTTCTACGCACATCTGCGTAAGATTTTTGTCAGCTCTGAGCTATCTTAAGCCTTTCTCTGATCAACTGAACTTTTTCTAAGGTATCGAATACTAGGTCAATCCCCAAAACTATGGCCTCACCCATCTCAAACCAATGGATTAGAGATCTGCATCTCCTAACATAGAGAGCTTCAAATGGAGCCATCTGAATGCTGGAATGATAGCTGTTGTTGTATGCAAATTCAATCAAAGGCAAGTGGTCATCCCAACTACCTTTAAAATATATCACACACTCTCACACCATATCTTCCAAAGTATAAATGGCCCTTTCTGCTTGACCATCTATCTGGGGATGAAAGGTTGTACTGAGATAAACTCGGGTACCAAGACCCTTTTGGAATGCATTCCAAAAATGAGAGGTGAACTGGGTACCTTTATCTGAGAAAATGGAAAATGGAACACCATGCAATCTAACCAACTCTTTGATATAGAGTTTGGTTTAATCCTCAGCTGAATACGAGGTATGGACTGGAAGGAAGGGAGCTGATTTGGTCACCCTGTCTACGATGACCCAAACTGAATCGTGTTGATGACAAGTACGAGGCAAACCCATCAAAAAGTCCATGTTCACTTCTTCCCACTTCCAAGTAGGGATACATAACTCCTACATGGACCCACTTGGCCTCTGATGCTCAATCTTAACCTACTGACATATTGAGCACTTAGCCACGAATTTTGCAATGTCTTTCTTCACCCCACTCTACCAATAGATATCTCACAAATTTTGGTACATCTTAGTGGAACCTGGATGAATAGAGTAATACGTACCATGCACCTCTACAAGAAGTCGCTGCCTCAAGTCATCCATACCTGGCACACATAGATGAACCTGATAATGGAAAACACTATCTCCCCTGAACTTCATTGGTAACTAATCACCTTTGGGTAAAAGCATGGTAACAAAAAGGAGTCAGCCTTGAGGGTCTTCTAACTGAAGATAAAGGACCGGTAATTGAATCAATAACCGTAGTTACTAGACTAGCACTTAAATTAGCTGTGACAGTATCTGTTGGTGTGTCTTATATGTTTGATCTTAATGACATTGAACAGAGGATCTTAATGCTTGCTTGGAGAGAGAAAATCCTTACGCGGTAAATCAATAGCATTGGATTTAGTTCTTTACTTCTTTCTTACTTTCATGGGTTGGTTTGGCCTTTTCCCGAGCTATAGCAAAGAGAGATTTAAGCGAGTCATGTACGACCTTGGCATTCATCTTGTTGTTGTTAAGCATATTTTGGAATATGTTGTTGACACACTTCATCATAGTTTCTTTAATACTCTACTCCTTCATTTTATTTCATCCTTACTCCATATTCGGATGTAGATTAAGGAGAAAGACTTTGATTGGGAAAGGGGCCTCTTCTGCCTATGGCCTGTTCGTTACTCACCTGGCTGACTACGACACTGGGTTTTTTCTTGTATGAGGACTCTTTACACACTGAGACTTTTCTTGAAAAAAGCGGAGACCTTGCTTCTACTTTTATCATAGATAACTAATATGAGTAGGAAATATTTTCAAGAAATGAATTGAATTTTCCAATAGTAATAAGCTAATTGATTTAGTACGTTTAGCTTGGAACTATTAAACTTTACCTGATGACCTAAGAAAAAACCAGTCTTACCTTAGAATTTATTCTCTGATATCTATCTTTTGCCTTAACTACATCAAAGAGGAATTGAACCTATTTTAGTTTTTTGAAAACTCTAATCCATTTGATGTCTGCCACCCTTCCCCTCTTCCTTCCTCTATTAGTTTAGCTGCAATGACCGAAGACGCAAAAAGCAGTTCCTCTATGGAAAATTGGAAATGTCGAAGTAGGTTGTGGCTTATAAATAGAAAGATAAGGCGTTAGCGGACCGACTTAACAGGACCCTCCTTTTCTCTATCTAACTCAGCGTGCGCTCCTTTTGGCCCTGCGAGAATATATTTGGACATGCGCACTACTCATATCGGTACTAGAAGCCCCCAGAGCAGGCCTGGAAGACTATCAGCCCCACCTTCTGAACGCGAGCTGAATGATGTAGGTGCATAAGAGTACTTCGCGTCACAACCATCTCCTTTTTATAGGTTCTATGGACCGATGCCTGCTTCTTCATCTGAGAGAAAAGAATCATAGATATGCCGGTCATTAGAAGGAAGAACCGCCATAAAAAGATTCCTCATGTATCATCTATAGCAAAACTATGAACGGGAGCTAGCAATCCGTACTGTATTGATAAGGTTCCTAAGACACAGCATGGAAAAGTAACAATATTAAGAAACGAGGTCCAAGAGGGAAGAAGGGGTAGAATTACTGAATGAATACGAGTTATGGCTAATACCCGAGGCATAAAAGAATCATTTTCTATGGGATCCCAAAACCACCAGCCACCCCGACCTAATTCATGATAAGTTCACCAACTTTCTGGCAAAATGCCTACGGTTAAAAACCACTGACACGTCAAATCCAAATTCGAATTGGTTCCTGGTCCTAGTCAGAGACCACTGTGTTCGCGTCGACGGTCCAACAAAGAGGCGGAGTAGTGGTATCTTTCTTTCCATTAAGAATGACATGCTTTGCTTTCTCCCTTCCCGTGTCCACTAACGCTCCTGTCCAGAGCGAAGAGAGGGCAAAAAAGCGCCGCCAAAGCAGCATAAGCAGGCTTCTATTGCTACGTAACAATAAAGCAGGATAGCATTTTGCGCCCACATGTTTGAATTTGAGGTTAAAGAGCTCGCTTGTTATACGGGATCTGACGCATCCAATAGAGAGAAACAGTGTTCCATTCTTTTCGACGGCATCCTTCCGCATTGGCGGCTTGTGGAGTGCCACAATCCCATTAAACATTTTTGATCTACATAAGCCAAAGCCCATAGAACTGGCAACGTTTCCAGCATAAATGCAAGGAGGATGTATAGATGATATAGGATCTAGTGGAACAGGATTTGATTCTGCAAGCGGTTTAGTACAAATGAAGAAATTTCGAACAAAAGGGTCGAAACTCACTGATAGAAAAGGGGAGAAAAATAAAGTAATGCCAAGAGCTCCGTCAATCTGTTGTTCATCGATAGACGAATCTCTCTCTTTATCATCTCATGCCAGATGCAACATCTTTTATCCTTCTCGCGAACCACGGGAGCGCCTAGAGCCCAGAGGAGCAAAACTCATTTTCCTTTCAGCGTAAAGCGGTGCATAAAAAAGGGCTGGCCCGTCAAAAGTCCAGTTCCTTCGTGAAAAAAGTTCAGAATCAAAAAGGGTTCGTAGAACGAAGGGAGTGTATAAATGGGATTTTATTTCACTTTTTTATTCCTAACGAGGGAGAGATAGAATGGAGTTCTTCACGAAGTTCGAAACAAAGGAATAAAAAAAACTTTCTCTATGGCCTCTTCTACTTATAGTCAAGTGGCTGAACGCTCCTCATTTTGAGACATTATGGCTTAGGGGTCGACCTCGGTAACAAAGAAGGAATCCATAAAAACTTAGGATCCGACACCATGATAAAATACTACCCTCATGATTAAACCATGTCCCTGAGTTTTGATAACAGAAAGGTGCATTAGCGGTTAATACATTGTAATTGGATAAGTTATTAGAAATATGATGGAACGAAAGACCAAGGAAAGAAACAAGAATACACCAAAATGCAAGTGATGAACCAAACACTGGTATTTGTTTCTTGTTGTAAGTGAATGCAACGAAAAGACCCGGAAATAACGAATAATGAAACAATTCATATATTGATATTTCGTGCTCATTTCCAAATTTTTTCTTTGTTATTCCCATTATCCGGTAACCACAGGTTGATCCATAAGAAAGGTGGCAGGATTCGAACCTATGGCCGTCCTGCCCCTGACCTGCTGGGTTGGGTGGCTGGGTTAGCACCCCTCGTCGCCTCTGTACCCGAAACAAATGCTCTGCTCTACCCAACACCTAGCCTTGTCTCCCTTACTCCTCTTCTGGTTGTTTCATTACCAATAACGGGTAACCCCCAGTCCGGCCGCCCCTGACCTAAGAAAAACTATTATCCTTATGACCAAACAAGGATCAGCTTCTTACTTCTCGAGCGATAGTTCCACCATCCCGACCAACAACTTCTTGGGAGTAGGGGGACCAAAGCTTTCCCAACCTAGTAAAGGGGCTTGGGGATAGAGGGTTTTCTGGGGGAGAGAAAGTTTCAAGGTTGGATTTTTTTAGATCAAATAGTACTAGTTGGGTAGATAGAGGTGGTGAAATCTAACCTTTGCATTGATCTTCTTTATCAGGGAGGGTCTCTTGAGTGTCAAAACAAAACCAAGCGGTTGTTGTTTTTCCTTGGCTTATCGAACCAGTGTATGCCCATTCCTCCTTTGATGACTACCAGTAGAGAAAGCCTAAACTTTCTGATGTGGATTGAAAGGAAGTTGGGGAT
The DNA here is from genome assembly GCA_030864215.1 of Capsicum pubescens. NCBI lineage: Eukaryota > Viridiplantae > Streptophyta > Magnoliopsida > Solanales > Solanaceae > Capsicum > Capsicum pubescens. The sequence continues at coordinate 234,820,136 of CM061544.1, read as the reverse complement.
GGACATAGATCTTTCCGCCTATCCAGAGTGTTGGAAATATAGCAATGTTTTTTGTATTTTGGATTTCCCGATCATTGGAAGCAATCTTCACTGGCACAAGGATCTCCTCACAGCAACCTCCACTACGATAGAAACCGACAATGAGTTTACGAAGACTTCGAGTAGTGCGGGATAGGCTAATCACCAGACTGCTCTGGAATAGGTTAATCGGTGGAGACAAGAATGAGTGAATCTAGTTTTGAGAGCATTCCTTACTCTAATAGGGGGAGTAGAGTTTCTAAGTGAAGGCAAGCGCAACCATATATGTAATATCCTAGTTTTCATCAAGGCAGGTCCGCTATAAAGCCTACCGGTCGACTAGAAAGTCCTTAAGAACGAGAAAGCCGACTAAAAGGCTACTCCATAACTGACTCTTGTTACCGAGTCGAGTGGGAGTTCAGCCACTGTAAGGAGAGGGGGCTTGGCTTGTACCAGGCTCTAAAAGAGTTTTCTTAGAGCGAGAGGTCTTTCTATCTTTTTGGGTTGCATGCCCAAGGCAATACTTTTTGTAGATTGAGATGGATTGATCTTCGCTATCGTGCCTCCTCCTTGTACCAGTTGATGCTGGGGCAGTGCTTAATATGAGTTTTCTCCTGCCCCAGATAGCTTTCGAGGTTCCCATCGATTACAGAGGTTTCTACCACTGAACTTGCTTATGCTCCCCTTTTATCGAGTGCTATTTATATAAATAAGATTGAGTAGGAAAATGTTGAATTGGCTTCAATCGATATTGCCTCGGCTTCTTAGACACATGGGGAACCGGCCTAATAACTGTTCAATCGAAATCCCAATCAAAGACAAGTTCTACGAAGGCCAGGATCTGAAAGAGAGGATTCACTTTCAAAAATTCCAAGTGACATGATTCCTCCTTCAGAAGCTAATGTTGAATGATCGAAGTCTCCTTTAGGTTCAGTCGAAGAGATCGAAGCGAAGTCATCAATTAAACCATTTGAATGGTCTCCCCTAAGAATGACCTCTTTTACAAATAAACCGAACCTCAATACCACATTCATAAAAAATATATGGCCATCTATATAGGTTGCACAACCCCTTTAGATCGTTCTATTCGTGCTTGAAAAATGACCCCATCGGTCCGCTCCTTTTAATGGACATTCTTAATCATCCTCCGAGTGCCCCATAGATCAGATCATGAACTCTTTCAAACCCATAGTTTGACTTGGTTGGGGCAGATTTTCAGCCTGCCTTCCACCGAATATCAAAAACCTTAGAGTTGCTTAACCTGCTGACATCCCGTCGAAGAGAGTCATTATTTGTGTTACATCTTCAAATTCTAAAGAGAGATTTCCTCTTATCTCTCAAATTATAGGCATTGAAGCGATCGAGATAAAGTAAGAAAACTATTGCACATGCCCCCCCATTTGCCCTTTACTAATATAATAGAAGGTAAGGCAAAAGCAAGAGTGAAACTACGAGCTAAAAGTAGGCGTGCCTCTCTTTTAAGAGAATATGATACCATCCTCCACTTTTGGTGCACTTGTTTGATGAGATAAGTTAAGTGCCATATAAGTCAAAAGCTATCCTGAGACCTAAAAAAGCAAGGTCGAAATCCATCCCTCTTTTTCCTGTATTTGACTAGTAGGGCTAATGAACGACCCTTTGATCTATGTCATTCCAAGTTCAGCCAGGTCTGATTAGAAGTTCCAAAATAAGTGGAGCGAGGGGATTTAGAGGGAAAAAGGGGGGTTGATCGTGGGGGTTTGTTCTTATTTTACCAGATGGGTTTGAATTACCTCCTCCCAATCGTATCTCTCTCGAGATGAAAGAAAAGATTGGCAATTTGTCTTTTCATAGCTATCGCCCCAATAAAAAAAGATTCTTATGGTTTGCCCTGTCCCTGGTAAAAAATATAGTGAAATAACCTTCCCTATTCTTTCCCCAGACCTTTCTACTAAGAAGGATGTTCACTTCTCAAAATATCCTATATACGTAGGCGGGAACAGGGGAAGGGGTCAGATTTATCCCAACGGCAGCAAGAGTAAGAATACAATTTCTAATGCTACAGCAGCAGGTATAGTAAGAAAAATCATACGAAAAGTCAAAGAGGATATGAGATAACCATAACGGATGCGTCAGATGGGCGTCAAGTGGTTGATATTATCCCTCTCGGACCAGAACTTCTTGTTTCGAGGGCGAATAACCAATCCAATAAGTCTTTCTGGATGGATCTCCCCCAATAGACTCCTTTTTGTAGGTATCCCCGAGAATGCCAGTCATAAGAATAAGAAAGCTCGATCGGGGGTGGCTTTCCTTTCTTTAGAAACCTATTTCCTCTGTCGATAGAGCTAAAGAAGTCATTCATTAATCCACCCTCCCATGAACTAAAAACTGACCCACTCACACTCCTTTTGAAGTCTTCGAGAAGAAGTATCATACTGAGTCAACGATCAGGGCATATCCATGTATCAAACTACCAATTCCTTTACTCAAGTAAGGGCGAGCGAGGTATAATACTAGTAAGGACTCGGAGGGTTGCAGCTACTAGAAAGACAGAAGGGTATGGGCTTAGGGTGACTTATCAATTAGGTATTTTATGGGTCCCTTCCCACACACCTATTATGTCAATAGAGAAAGCCATCTATATGGCAGGATAAAGAGAGGGAGAATTAACATCTTCAGCGTAGGGAACTTTTTCTCATATTCTAGAAGTTCTAATCGCCTCTAATTCCAATAGCGGCTATTGCTCGACGGCTAGTGACAGTTTTATGATTAATAGACTAAGATTTTTCTGGGTTTAGAAAGAAACTCTCACTCTGTTGGAGCGGTTAACCTTCTTTTTTCTGAAGCTGAATTTAGGGCAGGTTTAATGCTTGCCCGATTTTGAGGACCCTTTCCCCGCTATTTGGCCTAAATAATCCTAGCTGGCCTAGTCGGTGAATAAACCTATTGTTCAAGACTGAGAAATCCTTTTCTTCCTTGGGCATTCACCCTAACAGACTTATTTAATAAAGAATATAATTCAGGTATGGAATGACAGTCGAATTATGGTATGGTAGCTTTTATCTTGCTAGCCTGCCTTTCTTCTCTATGAGAAAAAGAAGTTACAAGCCGAAACTATAAAGAGAAACTACATTCGCAGAACGATAATGTGAAAAATGAGACCGGGGATGGATGCTAAAAGCAAGAATGCCCGTAACAACATATTAGGTGCTCATTCTACTAGTTCTAATTGTTGTTTCAGTTCACTTCATCGTTTGAGGAGTGGTGCCACTCTACGATTATAGTCATCTATTAGTGAGAAAATTTCTTTCTTTCTTTTTTATTAGTTGATCGCTGGCGCCCTGATCAGTTAGTCTTTCTATTTCTTCCTCTAGGAAGTCTATTTTCTTCTTATACCGGTACGCTAGCACGACCCTTTCTTTTTGGGTAT